>OV049877.1:14774406-14969406 GCA_920104075.1 Melanargia galathea
TATACATAAAATTTAAAGGTTTTTTTCACAAAAAATACAAAACGTAGTGAATGTGGAAAAATTACCAGGGTACCTCATGGGTCCTCTAAAACTACCAGTTATACAGGAATGGTCCCAAACAAATGTTGTTAAAGACCTTGGGCAATTTGGTGAACCGGCAAAAAAAAGATGGCCGCCCAACAAAAATTTTTTTTTGAATTTTCAAAAGGCTCTCCTGAACATTTTTGTATGGAACTTTTTTCTTATCACTATTTATATGCGTAGAACTTATGGGTCTTCCTTCAGGAAAAATATGAAACGTCCTGAATGTGGAAAATTTACCAGAGTACCCCAAAGGCTCTCAAAAACTATCAGTCATAGAGACATGGTCCTGAAACTGAAAATGTTCAAAACCTTGGGCCCTTTGGTGAGCCAGTAAAAAAAAGATAGGCACCGAACAAAAAAAATTTTCGCGTCCATACAAATTTTTTTTTTTAATTTTCAAGAGGCTCTCCAGAACATTTTTGTATAGAACTTTTTTTACCTCACTAAACGCATGCATAGAGCTCATAAATGTCCTTTCAGGAAAAATACGAAAGGTTATGAATGTGGAATATTTACCAGAGTACCTCATGGGTCCTGCAAAACTACCAGTCATACAGACATGGTCCCAAGCAAATGTTATTAAGGACCTTGGGCCATTGGGTGAACCGGTAAAAAAAAGATGGCCGCCGAACAAAAAAAAAATTTTCTCCATACAAATTTTTTGGGTTCTTTTCAAGAGGCTCTCCAGAACAATTTTGTATGGAACTTTTTTCCTTTCACTATTTATGTGCGTAGAACTTATGGGTCTTCCTTCAGGAAAATTATTAAACGTCATGAATGTGGAAATTTTACCAGAGTACCCCATGGGTCCTCCAAAACTACCAATCATACAGACATGGTCCCAAACAAATGTTATTAAAGACCTTGGGCCATTGGATGAACCGGTAAAAAAAAGATTGCCGCCGAACAAAAAAAAATTTCTCCATACAAATTTTTTGGGTTCTTTTCAAGAGGCTCTCCAGAACAATTTTGTATGGAACTTTTTCCCTTCACTATTTATGTGCGTAGAACTTATGGGTCTTCCTTCAGGAAAATTATGAAACGTCATGAATGTGGAAAATTTACCAGAGTACCTCATGGGTCCTCCAAAACTACCAGTCATACAGACATGGTCCCAAACAAATGTTATTAAAAACCTTGGGCCATTGGGTGAACCGGTTAAAAAAAGATAGCTACTGAACAAACAAAATTCGAGTCCATACAAAATTTCTTTTTAATTTTCAAGTGGCTCTCCAGAACATTTTTGTATAGATCCTTTTTTTTCCACTAAACGCACGCATAGAACTGATTAGTGTCCTTTCAGAAAAGATACGAAACGTGATACCAATATTTCTTTCTATCTTTCAAGAGACTCTCCAGAATATTCTGGTATTTGGTATGGCCTCCCATTTCTTTATTTTACGAATATTGAAGAGACTACAAGGCACGCGAGCTGCTTGCAGCTCGCGCACCGAGCGCAACACTAGTTGTGTCTAAGCTTGTAGGATTTTAAAATATTTTTGGACAAAAATATAACACTATATAAAAATGGTTGGATTCGATTTTGTTACTGATTCTTAACAAACTACTTTCAGGTTTTGCGTAAAGTAAAACTAACATTGTATATTATGTTGTAATAAAATTTTGAAATACATATTCATTATTCTAATACACTGTTACTACACAGAGCAACAAATTGTCTATAGCTATTTACCATTTAAAATACCAGATAACATCGTAAACAAACCTTTTTCATACTGAGCAAGTTTTCCGGCTTTGAAGGGAAACTTAGACAAGGCAACGGCAACAAGAACAGTCTCCAAAGTTTGCAATAAGGTCCTGCCAGATGTGTAGAACCAGAACCAAGATGTGAGTATGAGGAACAAGGCCCACTTTCTACCTCCCGTCCATTTGTAGAAACTGTAATCTGCCGCCGTGCTTAAGATTGCTTGGAAAACTCGGGGAACAAAGATCTATAAAAAAATGATTTATTTTCATTATTGAATATACACTGACACGCAGACGGACTGAATGAAACTATTGTATAAGGGTTCCTTGTTTTACTCTCACTGAGTTCTATTATACCTCATGGCTTAGGGTTTTCCATTAATCACATAATGGTAAAGATTTTCTTGAGATATTTTGATGGGGTTCCAGATCCTGCCATACATAGATAAAGGTAAAGGATTTGGTTCCTGGTTATTATCATCATGATAATAACTAGGTACGATCGCCTAACATCGCTATCTGAGGCACATAGGAAATAAAAAGGCTTAATCAAAATTTAAGAGCAAAAATGTAAAAAAAAAATTAATATGTAAATGAGCAAGAAACCAGCGTTGTGTACCTATATACAACATTAAAAAAATACTCATTGTATACTCCTGTATCTGTCAGCAAGTCCCATCCTGACAAAGTACCATTAGAATCAGTTCAGTTGTTCTAAAAATTAGCCCAGACAAAAAACTAAATAAAATTCTAAATACAGATGTTTGGGTTCAATTAATAATCATATGAGTTTAATAAGATGCAATTACTAATTTTACAGTCTATGTGGCTTTGGTTATTTGTATAGATATGTACATAAATGTAGGTAATTATGTATATACATACCACTGCTTCTGGATAATCTAAGCCAGTAAACTTCAGTATAGTGTACAAAACTGCCACAACACTTGGGTACAAGTAACTTCTGATCCCCTTTTGCCACTCCCAAGTTAGGGCTCCATAGCCGAACGCTTGTTTGTGGGCCACCTCCAGGGTCTGCCAGTATTCATCGGGCACGTACCAGGTCTGCACCAGGAACACCGAGAGGATCCGCACCGCCAATATTACCGCTACAACCTGCGTGGGCTTCAGGCCCTTTGCCAAAACCATTCTCCCGCCTAAAATAAGCAAAGGGAGGTTACATATTACAATCTATAAATAGATTCCATAATACGCCCGGCATATCATCAACCACCTGTTTTAACAGCACACTTCAATTATTTAACACAGTAAATCGCGAATCATATAAGACTTTTGAACAAAATCCATTTTAAAAACCGAAAGTTAGTTTATCAGAAAATTGTCAAATAACGCGTCCTTTTAATTAAGGCCAAAAATGAATGAACACTGCCGTTATATTACATTAAACGAGTGTGTTAACTTATGAATGTTAATTCTAACATATTTTTGAGCATTTGTTTGTTATAATTCAATTTGCAAAACAATAATTTCCTTCTAAACTTTTCACTAACCTCGTAAAAAATAAACCACCGCGCGCGTCGATCTCAGAGTTACAGATTATAAAAAATAAGCACAGAATAATGATCTCATAGACATAATTCTCATAGACTAAAAATAACAATAAAGCTTTAATTTATACCGTAAAAAAATTTGTAACGTTAACAGAATTAACGTTTATGTGAAAATAATGGTAATTGATTTAACAGATTTGAGCGAAGCAATGGTTGAGCGAAGCAATGGCTGGATCATGCGTCATGCTCGTGAACGGGTGCCGCCGTCGGAAATGGGGCTACTTTTGTCTGCCCTTCTTAACGTGTAGAATTGTAAGCACCATTCCGAACCAGTGGTAGATTCATTTGTCGATTCAAAAGCACTTGTAAAAGTTTATCTGAATAAAAAATATGTCGACTTGCCTTTACACAAGTTTAAGAACTCTATTAAAAGTATGCTCATAAAAAAAGCTTATTATACAATTGAAGATTATTTAAACGATAAAAAAGCTTGGATTTAACTCGTTCCAGCAATGCGCGAGACAGCATTTCAATCATGTACAATAATAATAATAATTGTTATAATGTTATTTTTAAAAAAGAGCAACCGCCGAGTTTCTTGCAGGTTCTTCTCGGCTGGAACTGCATTCCGAACCTGTGGTAGATTCAATTGACGATTCAAAAGTACTTGTAAAAGTTTATTTGAATAAAAAACTTTTCTATTCTATTCTATTAACAATATAACTATACCCCTGCGTTTATTGCATATGTTAGAAATTATTCCAAATTATTTCGAAATGTTTGCATACAAGCAAAATCTCTTTACATAAAACAGAAAATCATTCACTCTGATAATAAAATAAAAGCAACGTGGGATATCATCAGTAATGAAATGGGGAAACATAAAGTGCATAATAATAAACTGGAATTAAAAATTAATAATCATATTATTGATTCTGATACAGATATTGCAAATACTTTTGAGAAGTTTTTCCAAAATGTTCCAGTTACCACGACTAGTTCCCTAAATTCCTCGCCAACAGAAGCCTATAGTATTTTAAAGGGCAATGTTTCTGAGTGCAATGTATTATTTCGATTTAAATACGTAACCCCATATGATGTTATTAAAACATTTAAGTCTTTACAACACAAAAAAACAGGAGACTTATGGGGAATATCAGTAAAAATAATCCATAATATTATTGACGTTATTGCACCATATCTTGCTGTTATTTTTAACAAATCCATAGACTCGGGATCATTTCCTGACCTAATGAAATGTAGTAAATTAATACCTCTATTTAAATCGGGAAGCAAAAGTGACCCAAATAACTACAGGCCGATCTCGATTCTACCAACTCTCAGCAAGATATTTGAGAAAATGATGCTCAACCAACTGCTTTTGCACTTTAATTTAAATAAATTACTTCACTCTGAGCAGTATGGTTTCACTAAGGGTCATTCTACAACCGATGCGGCCGCAAGGCTGTTACGGCATATTTTCGATGCATGGGAGAAATCACAGAATGCCATTGGTATTTTCTGTGATTTGTCAAAAGCATTCGATTGCGTTGATCATGAGACTCTCTTACGAAAATTAAGCCACTATGGTATTAAAGAAACTGCACTCAGTCTTATTGCCTCTTATCTCAGTGATCGCATACAGAGAGTATGTATCAATGATGTTAAGTCGTCCGGATCAGCCTCAGTAATGGGTGTTCCCCAAGGCTCTATTCTGGGTCCATTCATGTTTCTGGTTTATATTAATGATTTACCACATTTTGTCAAAAATGCTTGCGATATTGTACTATTTGCTGACGACACGTCTTTGATTTTTAAAGTCGATAGGACTAAGGACAATTTTGACGATGTAAATAATACATTATCTCAAGTTTCATACTGGTTTACTACAAACAATCTACTTTTGAATGCAAAAAAAACCAAGTGTGTCGAGTTTCTATTGCCCAATACAAGGGTTACTAGCAAAAATTTAAAGATAAGTGGTGAGCCATTGAAAACTGAGGACACAACTGTGTTCTTGGGAATAACCCTAGATGCAAAGCTTCAATGGGGCACCCATATAGCAACACTTGCTGGCAAGCTCAGCTCTGCTGCTTACGCTGTTAGGAAGATTCGACAGATAACAGATATAGAAACTGCAAAAATTGTTTATTTTGCATATTTCCATAGTATTATGTCGTATGGACTCATACTATGGGGTAAAGCGGCTGATATTGAAAAAATTTTCGTTTTACAAAAAAGGGCAATTCGCGCAATTTATAATTTAAAACCGCGGGATTCCCTTCGAGAGAAATTTAAAGAAATAGGTATTCTTACGGTAGCTTCTCAATATATCTATAACAATATAATTTTTGTTAGGCAAAACATTCACAGTTACATTAAAAAGTGCGAATTACACGACAGGCAATTAAGAAATAGAAATAGGCTCGTGATTCCTCAGTTACGCCTCAAAAGGGTCCAAAGGTCATTTGTGGGAATGGGCGTAATGTTCTATAATAAAATTCCACAAGCAATCTTAGACTTGCCTTTACACAAGTTTAAGAACTCTATTAAAAATATGCTCATAAACAAGCTATAATTTAAAAATTAAAAAAACCCGACTGCCATGCTAAAAACGAACTAAAAAATTAATAAACTACCACCGTACCACTTACAGTGTAGTTGTTATTTATTTTGTTTTTCATGATTTGTCACTCCAAATTGATTTAAAACATATAGATTGTATACATTTTCGTACTCGCCTTTTAAAGCCCTTTATTTTGATACCCCACTCGAGGGTCTTGAAGAAAAAAATTTTTTTCAGCCAGCACATTAAAGTGCATAACATTCGCCATTTTGATTTTTTATTAATTTTATGTACCCAGTAACATTTGCGCCGTCAAGACAAATCTAATGACGTATAATTTATCAAAATAGGTTAAGCCGTTAAGTAGTTACGAACTGACATAGGAAACGGTCATTAGCTACGATTTATCACTCCAAATTGTTTCCAAATATATAAATTTATACATTTTCGTATTTGCCTTTTGAATCCCTTTATTTTGATACCACTCGAGGGTCTTGAAGAAAAAATTTTTTTTCAGCTCGCACATTAAAGCGCATAAAGTCCGCCATTTTGATTTTTTTTTAAATTTAGGTACCCTATAACACTCGCGTCATTGAGACAAATCTAATGACGTATCATTTATCAAAATCCGTTGAGCCGTTGATTAGTTACAAGCGGACATAGGAATGGACATACATACACACAGGTGAAACACATATACCCAGTCGGGTAAAAAAAAAGCATATTATACAATTGAAGAATATATAAATGATAAAAAAGCATGGAGCAATTTCTCAATGACAGGTTGCTTGGAAACAATCTAAGAAAATTTAACTCATGTCTTAAAACGAGTATTTGATTATTGGTGTTCAATTCGATGCTTTGATCATGGGTAGCCTAAGTATGTCACGCTCTCTTTAAACATTTCTGTGGTGGTGTCGTGTGGTGCGGGTTGTTACGTTCCCTCGAATATGGTTGAGCGAAGCAATGGCTGGATCATGCGTCATGCTCGTGAACGGGTGCCACCGTCGGAAATGGGGCTACTTTTGTCTGCCCTTCTTCACATGTGTAGAATTGTAAGCACCATTCCGAACCTGTGGTAGATTCATTTGTCGATTCGTAAACGCTTCCGAAAGTTTATCTGAATAAAATTATGATTACTTATATAAATGATAAAAAGGCGTGGATTTGACTCGTTCCAGCAATGCGCGAGACGGCAATTCAATCATGTACTTAACATAAAATTGTTATATTGATATTGTAAATTTGGAAAAGAGCAACCGCCGAGTTTCTTGCTGGTTCTTCTCGGTTGGAACGGCATTCCGAACCAGTGGTAGATTCATCTGACTATTCAAAAGCACTTGTAAAAGTTTATTTGAATAAAAAACTTTTCTATTCTATTTCTATTCTATTCTATTCTATTCAGGTATTTTTAACAAATCCAACTTATTATTATAGTTATATATATAGTTATTAGAATAGTATTAATTAACGTTATATAATTTGTATTATTTTGTATCAATTTTAATCTGTGGTGCAGGGCTTGTTGACGTTACATGTCAAAAATTGTCACACTTCACGCTTCGTTCCGAAACGGTAATTTAAATTAAAAGATGTACCTATAAAATTGATTTATAAAAAGGTGTGGCGTGTTTAATTTTTCCTATATTATAAATCTTACATAAATTGATTTAATCGTTATACTTTTGTTAATTGTGTCATGTGTGATAACAAAATAATCAAACGAAAATCAATTAATTTATATTGACAATTTGTTTGTTTTGGTTAAGATTTTGAACGTTAATTTACAAATGATGAGTGAATTTCGCGAAAAACTCTGCAGCGTTTGTATTTTTTAGGATTTAAAATTATGCCGAAAATCTATTGAAAAATGGGTGAGTTCTTACTCTTATTTGTAAAGCAAGAATTCAATAGCCGCATGGTTACTAAAAATTTATTTTCATTTACCGTTTTAATTGCAGACGACTCAAACAACGATACCCTGGATTTATCAAGGCGTGGATTGAAGAAGGTTGAGAAAGCGCCTGCTGATGAAGCCAAAACGATCATAAACCTGATCCTTGATCAGAACGAACTCCAGCGGCTTGACAACATCGACACTTATAATCGGGTGGAAAATGTAAGATTAATTCTCTTTGTGTTTTGGTACTTTTTTTTTAATCAAACCGGCTAAAGATTTTACTATATTGTTATGGTTAATAGCTGCTGTTATAAAATTGTATTACCCTATTCAGATACTAACAGGCAGGATTTTGTGCCTCCTGCTAGCTTAGTTATTTTACATTTAAAATTTTAATCATGAGTAAATTTAGCGGGGTAGTACTCATAGTAGCGTAAACATTTGAATATGTTTACAATAGTGTATTTATCACTACATAGTATAAAACAAAGTCGCTTTCTCTGTCCCTATGTATCCTTAAATCTTTAAAACAGATTTTATGTATAATTTTTAACAGTTTATAATTTATATGTATAATAACTAATTAAATAAGGGAGAAATTTTTAATCATTTTTTCAGTGAATGACATAGGCTATATATTTTATACCTGTGCGAAGCCGGAGCGGGCCGCTAGTTTATTTATATAACATGAAAAACTGCTGAAATAATTGAAATGTATCTTTCGCAGTTTGTAAGTTTATAATTAGACCTAAATATATACTACTTTGACCAAAAAAACTTGGTGTATTGCTTCAACCGAATTTCACATGGTTGCCCAACACACCCTGATTTGAGAACAATAAATTCGTCCATTAGTGCTTAATGCAAAGCTTGATCTGAATTTCACAGGGTTGTCGATTTGAGAACAATTATTGTCTTACTGCTTTTACTAATACTGCATATTATAAACAATTTCATTTTGTTTCAGTTGTCGATATGCAATAACTTCCTTGTGCGAATGCACGGGGTGTCTCGGTTGACAAACATTCGTGTTCTAGCTCTCAGCAACAATGGCATTCTCCAAATTGAAGGGCTTAAAGACATGATATATTTGAAAGTGTTAAAACTCGCTGGTAAGTTGTATTTAATCATTGTTACTAATTCTGTTCTAAACAATCACTAAACTGTCAATATTAACTAAATTAAATTGGTATACAATGAAAAACAAAAACGCTGTCACCGAAACATCTTCAGGAGATGTCAACTTAATAATGCACAATTGCAAAAATCTCCTGAAGATGCTTCAGTGTCAGAGTGAAACGACGGTCGAGTTTGGATTGTGGTGAATTTGTGTGATATTGTTCCCCACAAATTTGTCACTGTTAGCGGATTTTAGCAAAGTAATTTTGTTTTTCATTGTATATCATGAAATTCCACAAAGTAACGCCTGCTTCTATTCAACATTTAAACTAAATTGGAAGTTATTTGGTGAAATAGCCCTTCTACTTCTTGTTGTTTTGGCTATGCAGGTCACTTAGTCCTGGTAGCACATTGAACATTGCCAATTTATTGTGCTTGCTTATCTTAAATTTCCTAACTGATAATGTGGCTAATTCTGTTGTACACCAACTCTAAACCTAAACTAAAATGACATGGCTAAATCTATTACTGTCTCCTTCACATTGCTCGCTAGCATATTTTTATACTCGTCAATTTAGTTTAGATTTAGAGATTGTGTACAACAGAATTGGCCACAATGTTTCTTTTGAATTAGCTTAGATTTAGAGCTCTTAATTTAGCTTAGTTTAGACACGATTAACACTATTGTCATTTTATGTTGTTTGTTGCAATTAATCATGCAATCTCAATGAATATGTATGACATTTACCTTATTAGGGCAGGAAGCAAAACAGTTGATTTATTCTATGATTGCATGCAATTTGTCCTTCCAGTTAATTCAGTACCTAGTTACTCATCTTACAATAAATTACCTGTTCAAGTAGGTATAACCACCCACTACAATTGCTATTCTAATCTGTTGATGATGATCAAGTAGGTATAACCACCCACTACAATTGCTATTCTAATCTGTTGATGATGATTTTTCGTGTTGTACCTACTGATGCCTGAGACTTTGTCTGTATGAATTTTTGTACAAACCCATGGGGATTCTTTGATTCCAGGATAAAAATTAGATTATTTCAGTAAAGATAGCTTCAGCAGTTAGGCGGCAATATCCCCAATGGACTTTTGACCCTTATATCAACAGTTTTTTTAATTTTTATTTAATAGGAACCTTAGTATTGCCTTATATCCTATTAATTAGCCTAGATCACTTATTGCTTCTCATTGCAAACTTTTAAAGGCAGCCGAAACTTTTAAAGGGCCCCGACCTGTCGGAGCACCAATACGGGTTCAGGGTCGGCAAGTCGACCCTGGACGCGATTGGTGCTCTGAGAGACTTCGCAGAGTATGCGAAGGAGAGGGGGGAGGGAGTTTTGGCGGTGTCTTTAGACATCGCCAATGCCTTCGGGACGCTCCCTTTTGGTGTGATAGAGGAGGCGCTCCGATACCACGGGGTGCCCCTCTATCTGCGCCGTATGATAGGGCACTACCTGGAGGATAGGGTAGTGCTCTATCAGGGGAGGGACGGGAGGAGGGCGGAGAGACGGATGGCCTGCGGGGTTCCGCAGGGGTCGGTCCTCGGGCCCCTGTTGTGGAACCTGGGGTTCGACTGGGCCATCCGTCTGGTCCTGCTGCCCCGGAGTGCAATCGTGTGTTATGCGGACGACACTTTGGTTGCCGTCCGGGGAAGCAGTTATGGGGAGACTGCGAGGAGGGCCACGGTGGCCACCGAATTGGTGGTCACCAGGATTGAGATGCTGGGGTTGAAGGTGGCCCTCCCGAAAACCGAGGCAGTCCTTTTCGGCGGAGTGGGTTGGCGGCCCCCGGCACGCGCCAGCATCCCGGTGTCGGGGGAGGCGGTTCAAATCAGGGCCCACATGAGGTACCTGGGCGTTGTTTTGGACCGCAAATGGAACTTTGGGGAGCACTTCCGCCAGCTCACTCCTCGAGTGGTGGGGGCGGCTTCTGTGCTCGGTCGACTGCTCCCCAACGTGGGGGGCCCTGGGGCCCCGTGCCGTCGCCTTTTCGCGGGGGTCATAAGGAGCATGGCGACGTATGGGGCCCCCATTTGGTATGACGCTCTGCGTCCAGATACCAGGGCCCTTCTGCGGAGACCGCAGAGGGTGGTGGCGAACCGCATCTGCCGGGCCTACGCCACCGTATCCTTTGCGGCCGCCTGCGTTTTGGCGGGCACTCCCCCTTGGGAGCTAGAGGCTGGGGTGCTCGCCGAGGCGCACCGCGTCAGAGCGGAGAAGTGGTCGGCCGAGCGCAGCGGATGGCTGCCCGCAGGATGCGAGACAGGTGGAGGGCCGACCTGGTGGATGCCGTCTATGGCAAGCGCACCATGGACGCCATCCGCCCGGTGCTGGAGCAGTGGTGCCAGCGAAGGCACGGGTCGCTTACCTTCCGGCTGGTGCAGGTGATGACCGGGCACGGATGCTTCGGCCATTACCTGCACAAAGTCGCCGGGAGGGAACCGACCCCGTCATGCCATAAGTGCGGCGCTGGGGATGACACAGCTCAGCACACTCTAGAAGAGTGTAGCCACTGGGCCCCCCAGCGCCGCACTCTGGTGGCGACAATTGGCGGAGACCTCTCGCTGCCCGGCGTCGTATGCGCCATGCTGAGCAGCGAGGGGTCTTGGGATGCTGTGGCCGACTTCTGCGAGGACGTTATCTCGCAGAAGGAGGCCGCGGAGCGGGCGCGCGAAGAAGCTCTCGACGCGCATCCGCTCCGGCGCAGACGGGGGGAAGAAGGCGGCGGTTATTCGCCGCTCGCCAGCTTCCCTCGGGAGACGGCGGGTAGCTATTGGGCTAGCTATCCGCCACTAACAGTCTCCTCACTGTCTGAGGGGGGGATCACGCTGTCCCGATCCCCTCCTCTTTAGCGCGGGAGCCCCGGCAGGTGGCCGGGGCGGCTGACAGACGCCTGGGACGTATACAACGGGTTCCCCAGGCGTCCAGCACAGTCAGCGAGAGGGAACAGCCGTGGTGGTTTTAGTTAGGGTATACCCATAGGGGGAGTCCCACATAACCCCCGTTCTGCCCAAAGAACGGGGGTAGCCATAAAGCTTTCCACCACGTCAAAAAAAAAAAAAAAAAAAAGGTAGGAGGATTATCCTCCACCTGCCTGTATAAAAGTTTCGTCAAAATCGGTTCAGCTGTAAAGAAGATTAGTCCAAACAAACATACAAATATTTTAAAAATGTATATTTTGGTTACGATTTTGTTCAAATAATTATTAGTTTAAAGAGGCAGTTAGCTTACTTTGAAATTGCAGACACACTTTAATTTTATTTGTTTGTATTGTGATCTATGTTTTTGTTGTTTAAGGTAATAATATAAAGTCGATAGAGCACCTCAATCACAACATACACCTGGAGCATCTGGATCTGTCCAACAACCAGATATCGTTCATTGCTGACATTTCATATTTGAAGAGTTTGAAGGTAACAAAATTTTTGTTAGTTAATTATTGATTAGAATTTTTTTTAGAAATTTTTTTAGGCAGTGAGTGCCTTCTTTACGCAATAACACTATACCTCTTTTAGGTTAATCCTGGGTTTCCAGTCTTGTAACCTACAGATGAATCTATACTAATAAATAAAATTGAAGTGTCTGTCTGTAATATCGAAATAACTACCTCATATTAAGCTCATATGGTTATTTGAACGCTACCATAACCGAATCACACGTTTTTAAAATTTTTGTCTGTCTGTCTGTCTGTCTGTCTGTCTGTTTGAACGGGCTAATCTTCGGAACGGCTGAACCGATTTTGACGGGACCTTCACATACAAGTAGAGAATTAACCAGGGAGTAACATAGGCTACTTTTTTAACCGACTTTCAAAAAAGGAGGAGTTGTGTTTTTCTACGTATGTACACCGATATCTCCGAGATTTCTGAACCGATTTGCGTAATTTTTTTTTTAATCGATAGAGAAACATTGCGACCCTGTTCCATAAAAAATTTGGATTCCAACTCCTCAATCATGATGCTGTAGGGGACCTAATCCCCAAAACTAATGGGTTTTAGAAACTTTCGGTTATTTAAATTGATATTGGGGGTACCAATTAAAGACTTTATCGTTGAATGAACTCGAGTAGGTACATATCCAACTCCTCAACCCTGATGCTGTAAGGAATTGTATTCCGAAATCGTGGGGATCCCACGGGATTTTTCCGTTTTGGGGACGGGTTTCTACAGATAAGCTACTTTTTTTTCTGGAAAATCAAAAGTTCCCACGGGATTTTTAAAAACCTAAATCCACACGGGCGAAGCCGTGGGCATCATCTAGTATAAAATTAAAATTCCTTTCACTAACATCCCAACTCTACCTTACCCTAATATAATATGGAAGTTAGAAATTATAAATTCACAAAATTGCCCCTGCCGGTAATCGAACCCGGGATCGAACCAGCGCTGCGATGATTTTATAACCAGGTGGTTATAAAATCGCAGCGCTCACCACTGCGTCACGGGGATCGTCAAAAATAACGTTTCCAGCACCTGAACCTGGAGCGCAACCGCATAATGGACCTGCGCCAGTGCGAGCGGTACCTGCCGCCGCAGCTGGCGCACCTGGCGCTCGCGCACAACAACATCCAGGACCTCAACGAGGTGTCGCACCTGGTGCACCTGGCGCACCTGGACAGCTTCACCGTGCAGGGCAACCCCTGCGTCGCCGTGGCGGGCAAGGACAAACTGTATCCTTTTGAGACTGAACCAAAACCAACATTTTAGATACTTAGAACAAATAAAAAAATGAGAACATACTCGAAAAGAAATCCTACTAATATCATTTATAAATGTGAAAGTGTGGATGTTTGGATGTGTAGATGTTTGGATGTTTGGATGGTTGTTACTTTATAACGTTGCAACTACTGAACCGATTTGGCTGAAATTTTGAATGGAGATAGAATATGCCCTGACTTAAAGCATAGGCACTTTTTATCCTGGAAAAATCCACAGTTCCCGCGGAATTAAAATAAAACCGAAATCTACAGCTACAGCTATAGGTAGATTACTATATATAGCAAACTTCCTTGAAAGTAGGTATAAGGTTTGGAAAAGGGAGCGGGAACGGGAACCAAAAATCCACGATTCCCTCAGGATTTGTGAAAAACCGAAATTCACGCGGGCGAAGCCGCGGGCAAAAGCTAGTAATCTTGTATATATAAAACAAAGTTGTGTTTGTTCGAACACTTATAACTCGAGAACGGAGCGATTTTCATGGTTATTGATTTGTTGTATTTTTCTCCATCCGAAATAGCATAATAACTATTAAAAACATTGGAAAATTGATGAAAAAATAAAATAAAAGATAAACCATTTTCGCATACAAAATGTTCACGGGTTTCGTAACTGTCAAACATCCCGTTGATACGGTAAACTCTCACCCGTACCTATATAATTCTTCCGTACGTGTGTTTGTCACCTAAATGGCTGGACCGATTTGGACGAAATTTGATGTGTATATTTCAATCCTGGATGGTTTGATAACACAATTACTGGGTAGGCACAGGTAACCTACCGGGTCTCGGTAAGTGGCGCTGATGTCAGTATGTCATCGGGCATGATGACGTCTGCCGGGTCCTCTAGTTATTTCTAAAAGCCAAGCGAATAAAATATATGACATTAGAATGTCCATTTAAATTAAGATTGGTTGAATGTCTGTGTTAGAACATGCTGTTTCGTTTTTGTTTTGTATATTAATGTAATTTTACTGCTTTCATTTCACTAAAGGAACTAAATAAGAATACCGTGTCACTTATTTAGTCCAAAAATGTCCATAACTTATGAATCAGAGGCTTCGACTACCGTCCGTTCGTTCTGAATTGGATTATGAGCGTGAAATCTATCGACGGCTTCATAGTTAGCGCCATAGAGAGGTGAGTGAAACTGGGCCGCCCTCCTTCTACAAAACGGCATGGTCATGTAACCCCCGGCACGTAAGTCGAGCGGTGACCTTCAAGTGCGCGCAGCATCGTACGAGTGAGCAGGACAATACGATTGGAGAGCCAATCAGCGCTTACGAGGGATCCGCGAGAGCTGATCAGTGCTTACGAACGATCCCCACGCCCTCCCAGCGACCCCCTCACACCCTGAGATATCTCATTTTCGACTTCTGCGCATTGAAGGTCACCGGTTGACTTATTTGCCGTGACTTGTACTTACAGCATTTTTATATAGATAGAGCATTTTTATATACAAGATAAAAATAATGGCAAATGAAAATATCGGTCCTAAATTTCTACTTCAATAAATCGACGCTGTCATCAACCGGTAGACGTCCCCTACTGGACATATGTCTCTTGTAGGGACTTCTACACGACGCGATCTTGTGCCGCTTGTATCCAGCGGCTCCCGCGACTCTTCTGGTGTCATCGGTTCACCTAGTGGGTAGTCTGCCAACACTGCCCTTTCTGCTTCCAGCACCTCGGACTTTTCCAACGTCTATCAGATAAAGATTCCAAGATAAATGATTTATTGATAAAAATATGTAGGACTAGCTGTTCTCGACACGCGTTGCAATGCCAAGTAAAGTATGGTTTAGGAACGCACAGAGGTCAAACATACAAACATTCAATTTTCATGCACATTTTCTGGGCCAGAAATCATCGCAGTAAACAGAAGAACTCACAAAAGTTTCACCACAATACGTCCAATAGTTTAGCATCTAATAGAGGACATACAGACAAACATTGATTTTTATTTATATAGATAGATAATCATGTCGTTTTCAGTCTCAAAGCGGAATGGTTGTACAGCCAAGGGAAAGGGCGACACTTCCACACTGGCCAGCAGAGGGAGCTGTGCGAATACCTCGCGTCCACGTGCCCTCTCACAGCTGACGCGTTGGAGACCGAGGACCAGAGGAAATTGCGCCTTATACTCAGTAAGGTAAGGTGTAAAACCAACTCAAACTTTTCACTGTGTATTACTCCGTAATATGAACTTAAATCGTGCCAAGTTTAATTTTGAACCATTCAGTAGTTTTTGCGTGATGCGCGCACAGACATACAGAGAAACAGATAAACAGACAAAAATTTCAACAAGTAAATTAAAAATTTAAAAACCCCCGACATTCGCCATTTTGTGGCAGCGGCCATCTTGGATTTCCATAGTGCTATTCTACTAGTCAAGCCCTTTCATTTGATACCCATTTTAAGGGAATTGAGGAAAAATATATAATCCGCCATTTTGTAGCGGCGGCCATCTTGGATCGATTTTCATCAAACATAGCTAACAACACTCTCGACTAATTGACCTTTCAAAGAAAACAGACTACTGAGAGAGAATACAGAGGAACAGACACACACCCACACACACACACACACACACAGCTTTTTTACATTCTATTACTTATTCCTAACATCCTCCAGTTATTATTTTGAAAAAATCTTTAATGTACAGGCACGGCAAGTCTACAATTTTACTATATGTATAGAATAGGACCATTCATATAAAATGAAAATAATAATTTGTTGTAATGAAAATATGATCATTTATTTACATAAAAATATTGTCTTTAGGCTCAGCACCACCAACAACAGCTAAAGGACCAAAATCACAGTCCCGTCAAATCCAGGATTCAATCGCCGAGGATGCAATGTAAGTCACTTCACCACCCTTTTGCACCCTTTTAGGAATGGAATTTTAAAATATCCCTTAGCGCACATAGGGAGTATTCAATGGGGAATTCAATAGGGAGTATTTCCTCTAAACAAGTCTCTAGGTCCATTGGTTTAGGCCACGCATTGTGTAATATATCAGTCAGTCTAACATACAGACAGGGCGCTAAATTGTTCCTTCTACGTGCCTGGTACTATTGATGTCTGTCTGTATCTTCGGTGTTATGATGTACAATAGAAGTATATTCATTCATTCATTAATTTATCTTCATGGACAATGTCCAAAAGGAACTTGGGCAGATCCCTCGATCATCTCAGCTATTAATGTTTTCTGTATCGTCTGTATTGTGATGTAGAATAAAAGTAAATTCGTTCATTCATTCATTCATCTTCAGCAAGGATGTCCCTAAGGAACATAGGCAGATCCCCGGACCGCTATTATTTAATTTTCTTATATCTTCTGTGTTGTGATGTACAATAATTTTAAAGTATTAATTCATTCATTAATGCCTTCATTAATTCATTAATTCATCTTAGCAAGGATGTCCCTCAGGAACATGGGCAGGTACCTGGACTGCCTCAGCTGTTAATTTTTCCTGTATCTTCTGTGTTGTGATGTACAATAATTTAAAAAATTTAATTCATTCAAAGTTATCTGGGGCATGTACTCAGACAGTACCGTCTCCTTTAGATTATCATGATGAGCAAAATTGAGGGAAAGAGAAGCGTCGGTAGAAGAAAGTCGTGGCTTAGAAACATCCGAGAATGGACTGAGATATCCAAAGTAGCACAACTTTTGCGTTTGGAGAAAGACAGAAAGTTATATGATGAAATGACGGTCAACCTCCAATAGTGGAGAGGCACGAGAAGAAGATTGCATTCATTCATTCATTCCTTTAATTATTCATTCATTGATCTTCAGCGAGGATGTCCCAAAGGAACATGGGCAGGTCCCCGGACCGGCTCAGCTCGAGCTTCCACGGGGGCATGCACAAGACGGGCTCGCCCTCACACATGATGTCTGTATCGTGCTCCGGGGAGCTGCCCGCGCCGCCCTCCACCTTCGACAGTCCGCAGCACTCCCACAGACAAGATAGACTGACAGGTAACTACGCATTAATGTGACTTTTAAGGGCCACCTTCTGATAAGTGTCGGATAGCTTATTCACAACTTATGTCTTTGTCACTTGACATAAAGTAAGAAAGTGACAAAACTTACGTTTAGGCTATCCGACACTTATCAGAAGGTGGTGAAACAATCTTTTGTTTTGCACAAAAATAAATTTGCTTTGTCCGCCTATTTGACGACCTCCCTGGCACAGTGGTCAGCGCTGTAAGTGGAAGGTCCCAGGTTAGATACCCGGCAATGGCAATTTGGGATTATGTAATTTCTAAATTGTCTCTGGTCCAGTCCGGTGGGAGGCTTCAGCCGTGGCTCGTTCCCACCCTACCGGTAAAGCCGTGCCGCCAAGCGATTTAGCGTTCCGGTACGATGTCGCATATACGTAGAAGCCGATCAGAGGTATGATGGGTTTCTTGAAAACTGTGATACCTTTTCAGATTAGCTCGATTCCACCTTAGACTGCATCATCACTTACCATAAAGTAAAGGCCCAGTCAAGGGCTAACTTGTAGATAACTTGCTAGGTCCACCCGTTCCTGAGAAAATCGGTGGTGACACACGGACAGACAGACAAAGTGATCTGAAGTATCTTTTGAGGTACGAACATTCTTAACTCATACATTTTTCTGTTTCACAGAACAGCAAACACCCCAATCAAAAGTAGTGAACCATTCACTGGAAGCCGCATCCAAAATGGTCCCAGTCCCGGAATCCCTCATGAGTCCGGACTACCAGGACCCCATGTTCGACATACAGAAGACCATACCGAAGACAAACACGACCAACATCTCAAACACATCGTCCCCATCTTCAAACAACAGTGTCAATGAGGAGAGGAAGTCGGTGAACAAGAGCCTGAAGGGCTCGCCGAAGCTGAGCAAAAGTACGACTTCCTCCCCCAAGTTGAGGTCTAAAATTGAACGCAAGGGGAGTTTATCGAAAATCGAAATCGAAAAGAAAATGAACGGTAAGTTGAGAATTTTTCTTCTTTAAACCTAAAAAACCATCTGCCTTTCTGAAATTGTATGTGCATACTTATGTAATTATTTTTTCTTCTTTAGTAAATAAAACACCTACTAAACTTTTCTTGTTAATAATAAAGTGAAGTTAGCCTAGTGGTTAGGACGACCGACTTCTAATCGGAGGTCGTGGGTTCGATCCCGGGCACGCACCTCTAACTTTTCGGAGTTATGTGCGTTTTAAGTATTTAAATATCACTTGCTTTAACGGTGAAGAAAAACATCGTGAGGAAACCTGCATGCCTGAGAGTTCTCCATAACGTTCTCAAAGGTGTGTGAAGTCTGCCAATCCGCTTGGCCAGCGTGGTAGACTATGGCCAAAACCCTTCTCACTCTGAGAGGAGACCCGTGCTCTGTAGTGAGCCGGTAATGGGTTGATAATGAATAAAGTGAAGCCATGCCGCCAAACAAGCGTTCCAGTACGATGCCGCGTATAAACCGATTGGGGGTATGGGTTTAATAAAAACTGCCATACCTCTTCCAGGTTAGCCCGCTTCCATCTTAGACTGCATCGTCACCTACCATCACGTGAGATCGCAGTCAAGGGCTTACTTGTAGAATGTAGATGAATAAAAAATCTTACATCCCGAGTTGCCCAAGGAAAAAAATGTTGAGCTTCCCTCTGATAAAGGATTTTTTCACCAACTTCAAAAAAGGAGGATGTCCTCAATAATTCTTCAGAATTTTTTTTATGTACTTGTTTGTTCCCAGATTACTTAGAGATGCCTGGACCGAATTAAAAAAAAATTTTTTTTTTGAAAGGGTATACTTCCCAGGGAGTCCCCTGTTCATCAGGTCAGGATCTGATGATAAGATCCAGGAGAAATCGAGAGAACTCTTCAAATTTTATAGACATACTTGAAGCTATTTAGATATTATTGATTGGGACACCCATTTCTCTGAGATTGCTGGACCGAAGTGGGTTTAATTTTTCCCAAGATATAGCTTGTATTATAGGTGTGACGACGGAGCACTCGGATCAAATAGAGCCGGATAAGCTGGAAGTGATAAAGCTCGCGTCCAACCAGCGGCGGCAGAAGAGGATGAGCGTGGAGAGCATGGCGGCGGTCACTATCCAGAGGATGTGGCGCGGGTACCGCAGCCGGAACCTGAATAAAGATACCCTGAGGATATTGCACGCGATCCAGGCGGCCAGAGCCAGGCAGCATATACAGTGAGATAGATATTTGACTTTTACTATGTTAACAGAATAGAATAGAATAGAAAAGTTTTTTATTCAAATAAACTTTTACAAGTACTTTTGAATAGTCAAACAAATCTACCACTGGTTCGGAATGCCATTCCAACCGAGAAGAACCAGCAAGAAACTCGGCGGATGCTCTTTTCCAAAGGACATGACCAGTGGCACTATGGGCACTTGCCTAGGTGTCAAAAATCAATGTGCAGCAAAGATTGTTTTATTTTTGGAATTCTTATATTCTCTAGTTTTCAGATAAAAAACTTTCAGGGATCTAAAGGCTCAGAAAACTGAAAAAAATAAAGAAAAGTTTTACGAAGAACTCTGCCTTTCGATGCTAGATGGCGCTAAACATTGTGGAATATCAAGTATAAATGTAAAAAAAAATGGTTTTCTACTATTCAACGTCATCTATATAGGTGGAACGTGGGTGGAACTTTGCTATAAAAAGTAAAGCTTTCTATTATTTGTTCAGAATAATTTAAATTATTGAGATTTGCTTGAAACGCCTAGCGCCATCTAGTATCGAGGGGCAGAGTTATTTCATAAAACTTTAAAACGAAATAACTCTGCTTTTCGATACTAGATGGCGCTAGGCGTTCCAAGCAAATCTGAATAATTTAAATTATTCTGAACAAATAATAAATAGCTTTACTTTTTATAGCAAAGTTCCACCTATATAGATGACGTTGAATAGTAGAAAATCATTTTTTTTACATTTTAGACTTGATTAGACATTGCCTAGCGCCATCTAGTATCGAATAGCAGAGTTATTTCGTAAAACTTTCATGAATGATTATTATTTGTATAAATGGTGTAGTGTTGCCAGATGGTATGTCGTGAATCCTACGAACGAGACCCTGAAAAAGTTCGAAAGCTAAATAAAGTACGAAGCTGTAGTGCCACTGACTTTCGTAACAAAAAGTCAATATTCTCGGAACGAAAGAGAACGTCAGGAGTCAGAGGTTGTCATTCATTAAGGGACTTCCAGGTACAAAATCCAATACTAAGTTTTTATTCTGTTAATAATAATGGTTTGTTGTTGTTTGCTCGCTATTTTTATTAAAAAAAAGACTCATAATATTTGACACCTTTCTAAAGTTACTCATATAGCTACTGTAGCAACCGAGCTAGTGATTCATACCAATCTCTTTTTGTCCCCAGCAATATTTATTTTTATAAAAATCTGGTAGCAATGGAAACGT
Source organism: Melanargia galathea (assembly GCA_920104075.1). Classification (NCBI taxonomy): domain Eukaryota; kingdom Metazoa; phylum Arthropoda; class Insecta; order Lepidoptera; family Nymphalidae; genus Melanargia; species Melanargia galathea. Next base: position 14,795,455 of record OV049877.1, read on the forward strand.
CAAACAATGTATAAATAAAAGTTAAATTGAAAATAAGACCGAAGGTCACCTAAAAAGTACCAATTTCGTACATTTCATACCTTTCTGGCAATTCTGATGGAGTAGTAAATAAAAGGAAAAAGCGGAATCAATAAACATACTGTTTTTTTAGATATTTTAAACCATGGCCTTTTTCGAAATAATAAATCCATATTAAATTAAGCTTTAATTTTTGAATCTTACTGTAAAAGCAGAAATCCTGCACATTTTTCCTAATCGGTAGGCAGGCACTGGTCATGTCCTTTACAATATTAATATAACAATTTTATGTTAAGTACATGATTGAATTGCCGTCTCGCGCATTGCTGGAACGAGTCAAATCCACGCCTTTTTATCATTTATATAAGTAATCTTCAATTTTATTCAGATAAACTTTCACAAGCGCTTATGAATCGACAAATGAATCTACCACAGGTTCGGAATGGTGCTTACAATTCTACACATGTGAAGAAGGGCAGACAAAAGTAGCCCCATTTCCGACGGTGGCACCCGTTCACGAGCATGACGCATGATCCAGCCATTGCATCGCTCAACCATATTTGAGGGAACGTAACAACCCGCACCACACGACACCACCACAGAAATGTTTAAAGAGAGCGTGACATACTTAGGCTACTTAGGCTAAAAAAATTTTTTTATTTTTTTATTTTATTGAATGATAGGCTTACGCCATGATGAGGCCTAAGTTGGAACGCGCTTGCCTAGAAAATACCACCGCACACTGAGCGCTCGAGTGGTCGAGCCACAAGAAAATGTTTGAAAAATCTCTTCCGCGACTTGTGGCCGGCCACTAGTCGTCGCCACTAGTGGCCCAATGTGCGGGGGCCGATATGGATGGGCCATTCTTCTCTTTTTTTCTATTTCTTCTTCTTTCTTTGACATCCATTTCGACAAGTTTCCATCCCATTTTGAAACCGCCTATACCATATCGTGGTTTAAGAATGCTTTTTAAGCTGCAATCAAACTGAAGCGTCTCCCGCGCGGGAAGCGGGACGCGAATTCGCGCGAGTCGCTCGCTCGCTTAGCCTCTCAAACTGACGCGACTTCCCGCGCGTCATTTTTGGTTCCTCAATGGAGAAGCATCATGTCTCTTGATTTCGAAGATGAAGTTCTACTGTTGTTAGCAGTAGCAGAAGAAGAATCACAACATTTGAGGTAATTAAGCATTAACTTAAAATAAAAACCGGCCAAGTGCGAGTCGGGTTTCGCTTTTTTAGGGTTCCATACATAATTATGAACAATATATTATGTCCGTTCGGTACCATAGTGTCGGTACAGGCACAGGTGCTCTTAGTATTCTGCTTTTATATTTATTATTTTTTTTTCTGTTTGTAATTTTTTTTGTATTCTAACAGAATCTCCGAATAGTCTGCCAATTCGCACTTGGCCAGCGTGGTAGACTATGGTTAGACCATACGAGTAGTAAATCTACAGAGAGGAAGCTTCCACAAGCGGCCCGCTGTAGGTACACTCACACAAACACACTCACCAACGGTTCACGGACGCCCGCTCGTTCCACTAACCGGTACAGTTGGTGACAAACGTGCGCATATGTGTGAGTGTACCTACAGCGGGCCGCTTGTAGAAGCTTCCCTCTGTAGGTACTCTGTGGTTAGACTATGGTTAAAATCCTTCTCATTTTGAGAGAAGACCCGTGTTCATGATAATATTATATTTTATGTTTATGGTTATATTGTAATAAAATATGAATATAAAAAAATATAAAAATGAAAGAGAATTTTAATAAAAAAATATGAGTAGGTATAAAACGCCTTAACCCCTTGAGACTGTACACGCCGCGCGGCATGCTTTGAAGTCGCGGCGGCGTCTTTGGTAAAACACCGCGCAGCGGAGGCGGCAAGACACAAAAGGCCACCGTAAGAAAATGAACAGACTATAATATTCTAGGTGTAAGAAATATTTTATTTCCCAGCTAGACATCGCAACAAACCGTGAAAGAAAAAAAAGTTCGTTTGTTTTGATCACAGCTTAGGGGCTGTCCGTGATGTTTTTTTAACATTTTTAACCCCTCCCTGCTCCATGATGATACGTGGTAAGGTTTACGCGCGAAACTGTGTGACTTCAGGACTTCAGAGGTGACACGTGCCGCCCAGTCGAGTCTTTGAAGAAGCCGACGCCGCCTTTGGGTATGAACTGGCGGCATTTATGTCGGCTTTTAACAAAGCAATTTTGCTTTTGCGTTGTGTACCTAAACCAGGGATTCTCAAAGTGCGGATCGATATCGACCACAGAAGTCGACATAAATGAATACTGATTTTGGGGGTCGACTAGGTGTCGAACCCTGTTAATTAACACAAGTTCTTAAGCAGGGTATTCACCTAGACGTATAGCATGTAACGTATCTGATACTGTATCAACTTGCAAGTGGATACGGCTCGTCCATGGTCACCGCGTAGCGGTCGTGTTACCGTCCACGTGCACATTGGGAGCTGCCTATGTGTTCGCGAGATACCGCCACTCGGCGGGACACTGCGAACTACTGAGCTACACGCGCGAGCGGCTCGCAGTGGGCTCGTACCTACGTACTCACTTGATACAGTATCAAATATGTTACATGCTACACGGCTAGATGAGTTTGCTGCTTTATTCAAAATTTCAAGTCATCTAAGTTGTGTTACATGTATCAACTTTTATCAAGATTAACAATGATTAATATTTTACCAATTAATGATGTCAAGTTTACTCACTTAACCAACCGCAGTTTTAAATTGGTAAATATTTTGTATCAATAGAAAAAACTCGAGGTAGGATTTTAATGTAATTAGGTTATAGGGGTCTAAGCTATCAGTTCATTTTGGAAAAGGGGTCTCTTGCCCAAAATACTTTGAGAATTACTAGTGCAAAGGAATAGTAATAAAATAAATAAACTTATTTCAAGGTCGGGATAGCTTAAGGCATCTTCACATTATGCTCATTACGGGTTAGGGTCCAATAGTATGGAGGTATGTCTAGTGTTACAGTTTGCTGCTAAACAACGATTTGTTCTGTCAGCGGCAGTAATTACGCACGCAAATGATTCTTATGATGAATGACTATCTGATTCAATCAGCAGTTTTATTCATAAAATTATTCGATAATTTTTATTTTGATCACACTAACCAATTCAGTAGGTGCGTGGCTCAGCTCAGGCCACTGACTGAGAGTGTGAGCTGGGTGATTTGTTGCTATTTAGGGTTCTGTACCCAAAGGGTAAAAATGCAGACCTATTAATCTCACTTTGCTGTCGGTCTGTCTGTCTACCTGTCTGTCCGCCTGTCTGTCCATCCGGCCGTCTGTGCGCTGGTCACAGGTCTCTAGCTCTAGTAGTAGTTTGTAAGCTGTGACCGAACAAACGAACATTTTTTGGGTTTTTCTTTCAAGGTTTGTTGCGATGTCTAGCTCGAAAATTAAATATTTCTTACACCTAAAATATTATGTTGTTCATAATTATGTACGGAATCCTAAAAGAGTGAGACTCTTTCGAGTCAAGGCCGAGTCGCACTTGGCCGTTTTTTATTTTATTTTAGTCGGCAAACAATATGCCGCGCCGGTCGATTCTAAGCTTATTGTGAACACGCCTTTATAGGCTTACACGTGCCAGCGGTATTTACAAAAGGTGCCGCCCGACGACTCTGGTGTTGTCACATTTCAAAAATTTGCACGATATTGAGGAATTAGGGCACTAAAAATGTGCATTTTAAATTACAATAACATTTTTATCTTAATGAATAAAAATTTTTAAATATTTTTTTCAGTGATGTCTGTGGGATAGCAATATACCCCTTTCGGATCTGACAGGGTTTTTTCCTACATACTGTATAATAAAACTGTAACAGATCCAATTCTGTACATTGAAGATATTTTGTATATTTTTATTGGAGGGCACTCTATAATCGATACTGAATCCAGAACTGCAATTTTTTCATTTTTGTCTGTCTGTCTGTCTGTCTGTCTATATCTTGGCCGCGCATCACCTCGAAACTACTCAATGGATTCGAATGAAACTTGGTACGATTTGAGGTTACTCCGAGCTAGGACTAGGTATTTATAGCTGTAATTCATTAACGCGTTGTTCGATTTCACTCATTATTTTTTTGTTATTAAGGTAGTATTTTATTTATTGTCCCGTAAATATTTCAAGGTCATAAGTTTTTTAGTTCAGAAATGACAGACATTACAACCCTCAGTATTGGGTTCAAATAACTTAGGACCCGGATCTTTGAACGTACGGCTTATTTTAAACTGGTGTGCGTTTAAATTTATGTTTGTCAGTCTGTCTACTTGTTCCAGCTAATCTCCGAAATGGCTGGATCGATTTTAACGGAACTTTCAATGTTATAAGGAGTAACTTAGGCTACATTTTAAGGAATTGAAACACCGGCGTTAACTCACGTGTATTTTTGTCGGAGTGTGCCCGACTAGTTTCAAGCCCATCCTGGGCCCTTAGTCATAAGTACTCATAAGCATGTTCACGCGGAGGGCGCGCTGTGAAGGGGGCTGAGGTTGGGGGGAAGCTGGCTCCGTCACAGTTTCTGACGGTTCATGCTGGTCTTCATCGCTGACACCGATGTTATGTGTATAGTATTAAATAATTCTCCACAATAAGTATATTTTTTATAGGAACAAGAAGAGGAGAAAATGGGTACACGAGCTGAGCACTCAACGCTTAGAATTTGGGGAGTTTCATACTTTAATACCCATAATACGAAGAGATACTCAAAGATTTTATACATATTTTCGAATGCCAGAAGAATGCTATAATGAAGTGCTATCAAGGATCCAACACAATATACGTAAACAATATACCAACCTTCGAGAACCTATAGATCCCAGTGAACGTTTGGCAATATGCCTAAGGTAAATTAAATAAACAGAAGCTATTTATCAGTTCAAATATTTATTTAATCAAATTGAAAGTTAATAATAAAAAAAAAATATTAGCAGATAAGTCCCTTTTCTATATAAAATATTTGAATGTTTTGTGGTAAATAATTGAAAAATAAGACACAAGTCAAAATAAAAAAGTTTAAATCAATATTATTCTCAACTTACATTAAAGCAACCTAAAAAATTATAACATAAAAAAATGAAGATGGCCATGCCACTTTATAAAAATATTTGAAATAATTATTACTTGACTGAAAAGAAAACTATTTGCTTCAAACACAAAAAAATTAAATAATAAATAAAAATAAAAAAAAATATTGAAAAGATTTGCCCATAAGTGCCATATTTCAAAATATGGCACTTTTGATTTAAAGAAATAGGGATATAATTATGTGATTTTTCAGTGCAAAATGGACGTATTCCACAATATTGCACTTTAACTTATAGAAAACGTGGTTTTCTTTATAAAAAGTGTTGAAACAAGGGCGCAATTAAAAAACGGCGGTTTTGCTAATAACTTTTGCTTAAAAACTCGAAAATGTAAAAGAGGCGTTAGTGTTTTTTCGTATTAAAAAATGCAAAATCAATAGGAGTCTTCTTTGAATATATAAATACTAGCGGTCCGCCCCGGCTTCGCCCGTGGTACATAATATAATATAGCCTATAGCACTCAAGGATCACGTACATATCCAACGGTGAAAGAATTTTTAAAATCGGTCCAGTAGTTTCCGAGATTAGCGCGTTCAAACAAACAAACTCTTCCGCTTTATTATATTAGTATAGATGACCTATTTACATAGCTTTTTTGAAATAAAAACGATTTCACATTTTTTTTGATTTGTGGCCCTTTTCGATTTAAGCAGCGAAATATCGAATATCACCTATTGGGTAATAAAACGGCTGTTGAAATCTTTTACAATTAGGTTCAATTTCGTTTGACAATTTCGTAGATTCGCTGTTATGTAAATTTACATTATATTATTTAGATCGATATGGTTGAAATTTCAATGGAGTTCATACGAATTACTTTCCACGCAAGCGGATATAGTGAGCTTTTTCAGGCAGATTTTAAAGAATAAAGAAAGCCTTTCCGAGCCAGTGAGATGAACAATTTTTTTTCATACTAACTAATGATTTTGATGTTCTTTCTCCGACGACGCCTGTGACATGTGAAAATTCTACTTCGAGTCGTCGTATTCGAGTCGTCGTAGAAAGAGCATCAAAATCATTAGTTAGCACATCGCTAACAATTACTGATTCTCTTAGAGGTGCTGGTGATAATGATCTCAAAGGTGTACTGCAGTTTGATATAGAAGATGGTAAGGTTCCAGAAGATCGTCGTAGTGATGCGGAAAGAGGACGTGTGTTAGAGATACCAGGTTGTTCCAAGACTGTCAGTTCATCTAAGTGTTGTAGTTCATTTTCCATGACAATCTGGGAAATCTTTAATTTGACCGCAGCTTGCCTTCTGGGTGTAAACGTTTTCACTGTCTTCGCAAAACTCATAAATAGATGCTCAAGAGCATCTAAATCATTTTGTGCAGGATTTCTATTTTCTAAATAATTAATGACCTTCTCAACAGGTGAAGCTTCTATATTTCTTCGCCTTTCGGCTGTCTGCTGAGAAGTTTCATTAGAAATAACCTGAGAAGTTTGATCAATGTCACTAGTTTCTGAGTCATTTACTGTGTCATTTATGTTACTTAAAGTATTGGCGAAGGCTAAAAATGGTTTCAAAAATTCCATGTGTGGTGCCCACTGCCAACGACTGTAATTTTTAGAAGCACTTTGACCTGTTGAGGTTTTTGTGGTCTTTAGGTATTTGGCATACGTATCTCTCATATTTTTCCACTTCCTTTTTAACTCCTCTCCTGTAAACAAACCAAGCATTATATTTTTTTTTCAGATACCTGGCCACAGGCGACTCTTTGCGATCTATTGCGCACAGTTATCGAGTCGGTTTTTCGACAGTCGCATTAATAATAAAAGAAGTATGTCAAGCTATTTGTGATAAAATGGGCCCAGTTTATTTACCAGAACCAACCAACGAAATTTGGACACAGGCCGCAAATGTCTTTCAAGAAAAATGGAATTTCCCTAATTGTTGTGGTGCTATTGATGGCAAGCATGTAACTATAAAATGTCCACCAAATACAGGCTCTAACTACTTTTGTTACTTAAAAAAGTTTTCAATTGTTTTAATGGCAATAGCTGATGCTGATTATAACTTTATATGTGTTGATATTGGTGGGTATGGCAAAAACAGTGACGGTGGCATTCTAGAGCAGTCATTAATGGGAAGAAGGTTCGAAAATAACACAATGAACTTGCCTCTCCCAAAAAACCTGCCAGGACAAAATTCAGCTACTCCGTACGTTTTGATAGGTGATGAAGCTTTTTCGTTAAAGCCCTATTTAATGAGACCTTTTCCATACAGAATTTCACGATATAACAGAGAAAAAGAAAACTATAACTACCGCCTTTGTCGTGCAAGACGTGTAGTTGAAAACTCGTTTGGTATATTGGCAAAAAAATGGCGAATTTATAAAAGTCCCTTGGAGATTAATGTTCAAACCGCAAAAGTAGTAGTTTTGTCTACTTGTATTCTACATAACTTTCTGAGATCAAAAAATATACGAAATGACATAACTTTGTTAGAACCTGACTGCGAAGCACGTGCATTCGAAGTGTTAGAAAGAGACACCAGAAGAACCACTAATATTTCTTTTGAAATAAGGGATAATTTTGTTCGATATTTTGCCAACAACAGAATTTAGTAATATACTTCGACTTTAATTGGATGCAGTAAACTGACGTTTTGTTATGGCTTTTCGTAAAATAATGTTGTCAATCTAATTTCAATAGTAATGTGATAAGTTCATTTCATATTTTCATTTTATAATAATTAAATAGTTTAAATTTTACTTAATAAGATCTTAAAAAATAGTAAGAACAACTACCTCTGACAGGCATACACTATTTTACGTTTTACAGACTACAATTTCATAAAGTTAGTTTCATAAAGTTTTAAGGTTACATAATCTCGAAGTTATTATAGGTATTGAATAACATTATCTACTATATCCTCATAACAATAAAGTTTGTAGGTACTATAGTAACTAAAGATAAAATAAAATAATTACTTAATATTGTGATGATGTGGATCATTCACATCATTGACTTTTACCCCATCCCTATTTTTTTTTTCGTCAAAAAGTACTTACCCATAAAACGTCAGATTACTGCATCGAATTAAAAGTCCAACTATAATGTAGCCCTACTAAAAAGTAATAATATTATTATTTTGTAACTTGCGTGCGCAAAGTCGCAGGGACAACCTAGTAAATTGTAATTCGGACAAAACTACATATTTTCGACAATCTCTTTGAAAAAATATCTATAGTAAAAATAGATACCTATACCTAAATAGGTACTAATAGTTTATGATTGCATGCATAACTTGCAAACGTTCATTCAAAAGAATTTTTTATATTATCATTAATTAATTATAATTATTATGTAAATAAAATTAATTTAAAAAAATGTTTATTTTTTATTTTGTGGAACCTAAATCCTACTAATATTATAAATGTGAAAGTGTGGATGTTTGGATGTTTGTTACTCTATAACGTCGCAACTACTGAACCGATTTGGCTGAAATTTTGAATGGAGATAGATTATGCCCTGACTTAAAACATATTCTTGAACTTTTTATCCTGGAAAAATCCACAGATCCCGCGGGATTTTGAAAATCCCGAAATCTATATCTACCGCTATAGGTAGATTACTATAGCAAACTTCCTTGTAATCCTTGTAACCTTTATACCTACTATCCAAGTAGGTATAAAGGTTGGAAAAGTGAGCGGAAAAACGGAAACCAGATATCCACGATTCCCTCAGGATTTGTGAAAAATCGAAATTCACGCGGGCGAAGCCGCGGGCATAAGCTATATATTATACTAGGATCTGCCCGCGGCTTCGCCCGCGTGAAATTCGGTTTTAAACAAATCCCGAGGGAATCGTGGATTTCTGGTTCCCGTTCCCGCTCCCTTTTCCAACCTTTATACCTACTATCGAGGAAGTTCGCTATAGTATCTACCTATAGCTGTAACTATAGATTTCGGGTTTCGGATTTCGGGTCAAAATCCCGTGGGAACTGTGCATTTTTCCAGGATAAAAAGTAGCCTATGCATCGAACTATTACGCTTAAAATGGAAGTTTCTAACAAATTTCTGCTCGAAACGTAAAATTCAAATCAACCTATAATAATTGCCTTAAGTTTTCGATAGTGGACCTCTTATACCCTGTATCCAACACTAAAAGAATTTCATAACCGGTTCATTGGTTTTGAAATAATCGATAACATACATACATACCGCTCATATACATATACATATACATATACATATACATATACATATACATATACATATACATATACATATACAGTATACATATACAGTAAGTAACATATACATATACAGTAAGCTGTGATAGCCCAGTGGTTAAGACGACCGAGTTCTAATCGGAGGTCGTGGGTTCGCTCCCGGGCACGCACCTCTAACTTTTCGGAGTTATGTGCGTTTTAAGTATATATAAATATCACTTGCTTTAACGGTGAAGGAAAACATCGTGAGGAAACCTGCATGCCTGAAAAGGTGTGTGAAGTTTGCCAATCCGCTTGGCCAGCGTGGTAGACTATGGCCAAAACCCTTCTCACTCTGAGAGGAGACCCGTGCTCTGTAGTGAGCCGGTAATGGGTTGATCATGATGATGATGATGATGATACATATACATATACATATACATATACATATACATATACATATACATTATATGTACGTACATACGAGTCGAACACATAACCTCCTTTTTTAAAGTTGGGTAAAAATAGCAAAAACTGGTTCAAATATCTTGTTTTCATAGAAACAAAAAAATCAACACAATATTTTTTCTGAAGTTCCAAGTGGTCATCCTAATTAAATATTTGGTCACCCCTAGTAATATATAATAGTACTGATGTGAATCGGCATTAAAAACAACAGGTACTTAGAATAAGGAAAAAGATATGGGGTAAAATCATGGTAAAATATTTTCCCCAGAGCTAGCAACATTTTCATTGTAATGGCATCTGTGATGTTTACGATTTATATTAAAGTTTTAAAAATGTTTTACTTCAAAATGTAATCTGTTCGGTAGTGCTTACGAGTGAAATGTGATCTTTAAATGTTTTTGATGATTATGTGATGCATTATGACACCCTTTTACAGCACAGTATGTCATTTTTACATGATTTTTTGCGAGCTCGTAGTACTAAGACTCGACCTTGAGCACTGACGCGACGATAGACGTACCGGGCCTTATACGGCCCGGTAAAAACGGCTTATCGCCGTGTCGACGACTGCCTTTCTTTACCTATTTATTCAGGGCATAGGGCCTGATCTATCTCCATTCAAAATTTCAGCCAAATCGGTTCAGTAGTTGCGGCGTGATTGAGTAACAAACATCCAAACATCCACACTTTCACATTTATAATATTAGTAGGATTATTTAAAAAGAGCAACCGCCGAGTTTCTTGCTGGTTCTTCTCGGTTGGAACGGCATTCCGAACCAATGGTAGATTCAATTGACGATTCAAAAGTACCTACCTACTTATTTGTAAAAGTTTATGAATAAAAAACTTTTCTATTCTATTCTATTCTATTCTATTCTATTCTATTCTATTCTATTCTATTCTATTCTATTCTATTCTATTCTATTCTATTACTTACTTAATTATTATTAGATACCTATTACGCTGATCGCAAACAATTTTTATACGCACTAGAATTTGATCAAGGTTTTATTGAATTGATGATAATGATAATTAATAAATTACGAAAACAGATACCTACCTATACTTAAGTAATTTGAGTTACTTACCACTTGTATCAAACTCTGTTCCCATTGCATCCCATATTCTGTCCTTTTTCCTAATATTTTTATAGTCCTCATGACTTAAGTCGTATAGGATCTTATTTTCTTTAACTTTTTGTAAAAATACTTCCATATTGAACGGCATTGTGATATCAAAACAAAATCCCGCCGGCTTCCCGCTTTGGTTTCGCTGCAACTCGAGCGACCATTCGCGTCAATGTGAACACCGCCATACAAGTTATATGACGCTATCGGCGCGAGCGACTACAGTCCCGCGTCCCGCGCGGGAGACGCCTCAGTTTGATTGCAGCTTTAGGGTTCCGTGTAAAACAAGTACTCTTATAGTTTCGTCCAGTCCGTGTTTTGCGGCCATTTTTGAAGTTATACTACTTAAGGCGCGTTAGGAAAAAATTTATGAGAGTGAATTTTTATGATGCGCGCGCACAGGGTGGCACAGAAAACGACATGTTGAAGTTGCTCGCTACTGTCAGACTGTCAGACTCTCGACTGTCAGACGCTTCCCAAACAAACATGGCCGTCTGTCGCGCTATCTAATGTCTGATTGTAATAATTAATTATTAAACGACTTCAAAAAAGGAGGAGGTTTCTCAATTCGACCGTATATATGCTTTCTTTATGAGTGTTCGCGGATAACTTCGTCGTTTATGAACCGATTTTGATAAATCTTTTTTTGTTGGAAAGAAGATATTTCAAAGGTGGTCCCATGATAAGGAAATCAGGGTTTGATGATGGCAGACCAGAGAAATCGAGGGGACCTTCCGAAAATCGTAGGGGTGACTAGTACGGACTACGGTTGTAAGTTTTATTAGCTTACATTTACTCCAACATAGAGAACAGTGAAAGTTTCATCAAAATCGGCTTACTAGTTTTCGAGATATGTACTTTTAAGTGCGTGGTGAAGTCGGTTTAACTTTCAATCTTTTAGATTATCACTTGTTTGCATGCACCTTTTTTTTTGTAGGCGGTTAACGTGTGACATGGAAGCGACAAAGGCTGCTCTGGAAAGCGAGAGAAAAATACAACAGCTGCAAATGCAGGCCATCAATGCGCTCTGGAAGAAAGTGTCCACCCTGCAGAACATAGGTAGGATATAACCCCCGGCACGTAAGTCGAGAGGTGACCTTCAAGTGCGTGCAGCGTCGTACGAGTGAGCGGGACACAATACGATTGGAGAGCCAATCAGCGCTTACGAACGATCCCCACGCCCTCCCCGCGACCCCCTCACACCCGGAGATACCTCATTTTCGACTTCTGCGCATTGAAGGTCACCGGTCGACTTATTTGCCGTGACTTGTATTTGCTGAACGTTCTTTCACCTAGAAGGGGTCTTCTAACGCTGCGTTTCCCGGTGCGAGGTCGGCATTTGAGCACTTTAGGCCCTTACCGTCTATTGGTTCTTCGACCTATGTGCCCCGCACATAGCCACTTCAACTTCACGACTCTTTGAGCTACGTCGGTGATTGGTGGTTTCTATGGATCTTAACAAACAACTAGTATAAATAAAAAAATAAAAAAACCCCCGACATTCGCCATTTTGTGGCGGCGGCCATCTTGGATTTGCATGGTGCTATTCTACAAGTTAAGCCCTTTGATTTTATATCAGTTGTGAAAAAATATGTAATCCGCCATTTTGTGGCGGCCATCTTGGATCGATTTTCATCAAACATAGCTAAGAACACTCTCGACTAATTCACCTTTGAAACAAAAAAAAAACCGCATTCAAATCGGTTCACCCGTTTGACATGTTCACTGCAGGAGAACAGACAGACACACAAACAGACACGTCAAACTTATAACAATCCGTCGTTGTTGCGACGGGGGCTAAAAATTAAAAATATCACTTAAATATACTTAAACTAAGTTATGCGTCACACTGGCGTGTAAGATGTCTGTTTACTAACCACTTAACTCCGTTACTTCAACACTATGAATAAGTATTTTAGTATAGTAAAATAATTGAAAAAAAAAATTTTTAATTATTTCACTGGTTTGATTATTAGACAAATTCATAATGAAATCATCTTTATTTTCATTTAATTTTAATTCAATAATCAGACCGGTGCAAAATGCTAGTATCGATTTACCTGTTTACACCTGGCTACCCGAGAGTTGTAACCGGAAAAGAATAAGCAACCTAACGTTTGCATATTCTATGGGCTTCATACTTTCGATTGGTATAGAACTTGTCTAATAATCAAACCGGTGAAATGTTAAAATTTTTTTTTTATTTTATTATTAATTAATCATATCCTGGACTGTTTGTTAGGCAACCCATATGCAATATATTTATTGACATATTAAATTAAATATAAAATAGGTTTCATCAAATAAACATCTCGGTGAAGGTCGTTGTATAGCGGGATCTTAGACCATTTGTTTTTGTTTTAGATCCAAAGTGCAGGGAATCAGAATCGGAGGATAATTCGGAAGTTTTGAGGCATCTCACGGAAACCTGTGTCAATTTACAAGCGCAGGTAGCCATCATTCACTTATTTTTTTAAAATAATTTCACCAATAATTTTGCTAGGAGTTTGTCAAAAAATTAAAATTATAATCAAAAAGCATAACTACAAGAGAAAGAAAGAAAAAAGGAAGATAAAATTGCGAGTGTAGAAGAATATTTACAAGTTTTACAACACAGCGATCAAATATTTACCTAGCTGCCTCGTACGTCTAGTGGTTAGCATATTCGACTGCAGATCACGAGGTCCCGGGTTCGATACCCGGGTCGTGCAAATAATTGTTAGGTATTGGGTCACAAAAGTACTAATATCGATAATATTATGAAATCGTGAGTGAAGTATAACTGCCTCGTTGGTCTAGTGGTTAGCGTATTCGACTGCAGATCACAAGGTGCCGGGTTCGATTCCCGGGTCGGGCAATTAATTAATTGTTAGGTATTGGGTTTTTCTGTCAAGAAATTCTCAGTGCCAGCCCGGAGTTGGTTGTTGGGAGTATTTCAACCCCGTGCCTCGGAGAGCACGTTAAGCTGTCGGTCCCGGTTATTATCACTATCATGTGACTATAGGAGCAGCGTGGCGGGTCTAAGCTCTAAATCCCTCTCTCCTATGAGAGAGGAGGCCTGTGACCAGCAGTGGGACGTTAAAAGGCTGTAGTGGTTGTGATGGTCAAGGAAATCAAAAAGAAAGACAATGGGGCCTGTCACACTATCAATACCGTATCACGATCCACGGATCGCGGATTTCAAGACCATCCGGAAATCCATCAGTATTGACGCAAAAAAGCGGCCAAACCATCAATAATTGGATCGCGTATCGCGGATCGCGTGATAATACTGATAGTGTAACACCCCCCATTGATGATAATGATGATGGTGATGATGATGATGATGATGATGATGATGATGATGTCAGGTGGTGGAGCTGCAGAGCTGCATGCAGGAGGTGCTGCGCGCGGTGTGCGGGCAGCGCGCCGACCACGCCGCGCCCGCCGCGCCCGCCGCCACGCAGACAGACATCGTGGCCATTCTTACCCCGCAGGTCGGTTTAACATACGTAACACTATAAGTCACGGAAAATAAGTCGACCGGTGGCCTTCAATTCGTAGAAGTCGAAAATGAGGTATCTCGGGTGGTGAGGGGGACGCGGGGAGGGCGGGATTGTTCGTAAGCACTGATTAGCTCTCGCGGATCCCTCGTAAGCGCTGATTGGCTCTCCAATCGTATTGTGTTCCGCTCACTCGTACGATGCTGCGCGCACTTGAAGGTCACCGCTCGACTTACGTGACGGGGGTTATATACAACTTATTGTATCATTATATGTACATATGATTTACATTTTTAGTATACACGGCAATGTCATACGTCAAAAAATATATGGGAATAGCTTCTATTTTGGATATACCAGTATTTTGTAACAACGGAGTTTGTCTTTTATGGGTTCGATAGTGATATTGACATTGCGTTTTCACCGTCCAACTACCTCCATATAAAATATAACTTAAAAAAACGGCAAGTGTTTCCATTTACTGCCAATTGTAGTGTGTAGTGTAAGTTATTAGTAATCTTAGATCTACTTGGAACACCTTATATACTAACGCTTACACTGCACACTACACAATTTATATGATTTATGTTCTGGTACGAGTATTCGTTGGTAACATTATTGAATATGACAGGAGGAGCGCTGCAGCTGGCTGCGGCGGCCGCAGTCGCTCGCGCTGTCGGCCGCCGCCACGCATCACAACGAACACGCGTAAGTGGACTTACCCCTCACTAACCTAACATTCAACACGATACTTGGTTATCCTACTAATATTATAAATGTGAAAGTGTGGATGTTTGGATGTTTGTTACTCAATCACGCCGCAACTACTAAACCGATTTGGCTGAAATTTTGAATGGAGATAGATTGTGCCCTAACCTAACACATAGGCTACTTTTCATAGGATCCGAAATCTGTAGCTACAACTATAGGTAGATTACTATAGCGAACTTCCTTGATAGTAGATATAAAGGTTGGAAAAGGGAGCGGGAACGCGAACCGGAAATCCACGATTCCCTCGGGATTTGTTTAAAACCGAAATTCACGCGGGCGAAGCCGCGAGCAGACGCTAGTGTATCATTATTATGATTTTCATTACTTTGTATGCAACAACAAATACAATAATTAAAAAGAAACCTTTCTTAATTAATCGTCATTCGTCAGATATTATTATTTGAATTGCCACCAAGCCTCATTGGAGAAATCTTTTTGAATTTCTTGAAAAATGACAGTTGTTAGACTCGATTAAACTAACAGAGTCCTAACCGACTCAGTTAATCTTCAACAGACTCAGTTAAACTCTAACCGATTCAGTTAAACTTCAACAGACTCAGTTAATGTAACCGCCTTAAGTTAAACTCAAACCAAGTCAGTTCAAGTGTATATTCAAAAATAATTTATTTAATCACCTTTTTCCAGTGTAAAAGCGGCCGAAGTCGACGCTCTAGATATCGAGCGCACGGAGTCGGTCATCGAGGAGCCCAGCATAGACGACCTCACCGAGCGAGAACTCGTCGTCGACTGATGATCGTCCACGCTTTAGCTCACAGCTCATACTCATAGAGCACAGAGTCAATCCTAATCGCTGTCCGAGATCAAAAGTACAGATTAAACAACAGTCCACAGAACACAATCTGCCTTAGTTTAAATTCTGCCAAATTTTACTGCATGTTTCTGCTGAACGTTATGAGTAATGATAATAAATAATAATCGATGAATAAGGGCGTTTGTGCACTTATTCGTTTTCGATTCGTTTTCGTGTTTCGTGAAAACACGATTCGACATAGCCTTCCTTATAACTGTATGGGCGCTTGTGCACTTACTCGTTTTCGATTCGTTTTCGTGTTTTTAAATTCGTGAACTTTTCACATCGAATCGTTTTAAAATAAGGACGCGTGCGGAAAGGTGTGTGCGATATTCATAATCACTAACCTTAGTATTACTGCCAGTATTTCTTCACAGAGTACATTGAATATAATTTTTTCTGCAGTTATGCATTCTCTAAAACGTGTGTATGGCCGAGTAATCTGTTCTTTTACTTATATGGCACAATATGATATCGAAAGTAGCAACATTCATTCGATTGTAATTATTAAAAAAGATTTTTCATGATATCTCAATAAGTGATGATCGATAAATGCTCCTAGAATAGAAAAGAATAGAAAAGTTTTTTTACTCAAATAAACTTTTACAAGTACTTTTGAATCGTCAATTGAATACTTCTTTTTATAGGATGTATCCAGATTTTTTTCATTCTCCGGCGCCTACGAATGAATAAGAAAAGGGCAAAAAGCTGACGACGATTAAATGCAGCACACATTATGAACACGGTTTTATCTACGAAATGCTTAAAACGTATAGTGAAATCACGATTAAGTGCACAAATGTCATTCGTGAATTTCGTATCCGTTTTTATGATGTTCATTAAAAAAAACGAACATGAATCGAAAACGAGTAAGTGCACAAACGCCCTTACTTGGATCCAATAATAATAATAAAATATAATCCAATGTTTTGTACGTCAGTATGTGATCATTGGACTGTAAGTCTATCAACTTACTTAATAGAGTAAGTATCATCGCCTTACTCAACCGAGTAAGTCACATCGCCTTACTCAACCGAGTAACTCAAATCGCCTTACTCAACCGATTAATTAATTCCCATGGCCTTGCTCAATAGAGCAAGTATCATCTTCTTGCTCGATTGAGTAAGTTATTGGGGGATCAGCTAAGGTGAAGGTGCTTATGCTAGAGTGTCTGTGATCTATGATTTTGATCTCGGTTTTGCAGCGGAGGTGTCCTAACGCTCTCAAATAGAATTTGAATGTTTCGAGCCAAGTAAAGTGTGGGTTGCCGCTTGTGCATCAAAAGAATCATTGCGAGCTACGCTGTGTCAAAATAAGCCTTTAATTTATTGCAAAATTTATTTATATATATTTTATATGCATTTCGATTAGTATATCAGTGTTCAGGTAAAGTGTTCCGTGACTTCCGTGACTTCAGTTAAAAAATATGAAAGTTAAATATTCCATCAGTTATAGTTGCCAACTGGTCCAAAAACTGTCAATATTCATAATGCACAACATTGTCACTTTTCACTGTCTCACTGTCAGCTTTAATTGCTCAGTCAGTTTGAACTGTACAGTCAGTTTTAACTGTTCTGTCGGTTTTAACTATTCAGTCAATTTAGTCAAAACTGTCAGTGAACAGTGATCGTACGTGGCCGCTTTATGACGTATATTGTCTTGGACTGGTTTTTTATTTCTATAAAATTCTCTGAAAGACTTATGTTTGAAACTTTTTTCATAAAGTTCACAAGCACTATGCATATGAACATATTTTATAAGTTTTGTTGTAATGATCGCTACGGTAAGTTCTAAGCCCATGACGTCAGATTTAAGTTATTTATTGTTACTATTTATGTGGATTAAGGCTAAATGCAGAGCCTGTTTTAAAAACTATAATTTCATTTATTTATTAATTTGCTCTCATGTGAACACAAAGGATTCGTTGTTTCTTCCGTACACCTGTGGCCAAATCTTGTACCTTAAGTACAAGTAACAAAGAGTACAAAATTACACGAAAAAATATTGGATTCCGAAAACAATTGAGTCCATTATTTAACTATTTATATCATCAAAACTAACTCATTGTACAACAATCCTAACTACTTGCAACATAATATACTCTGATTTTTAATTCCGTGGAATTCTGACGTTTCGTAATGTTACCAATTGTAAGAATTGTTTAAATTTAGGCTTAGGGCGGCTTAGGGCTTTTTATGTTGACAGGTAGGAAGTAGTTTGGGGTAAAATCGTACTTCGTAGATGTTAACCCTGTTTTCCATACAAACAACTGATCTGTAAACGACAATGACAGCTGTCAGAATTCCACCGAATTAAAAATCTGAGTATAGTTTGACAGCTGTCACTTTTCTCGGTACATAATTTGGTCGTAAAACCCAGGAAAAACAACATATTCTCCTTCGACATAAACACGAGACTAAACTAATTCACAATTATATAGTAAGGTTAGGCTTCTAGTTAAGAACTCAGTAAAATCGTGGTTGTTGATTTTATAACGAATTTTCCATAGATATAGTTTAAGCTAAGCTTGGTTTTTGTAACTGCGTGTCGAGTATTCATAAAGATACAATAATATTGCGGCATCTTAATATTTTCATTTTAATACTACAGTTTTACAGACACTGCCATCTAGTGCTACTTAAATGGAAACAGTCTTGAACAGTATTTGTAATAGGAAGATCGTCTAATAAATTAACTATACACATTTACAAAACTAAAATTGATATTTAAAATTTAGTGGCAGTTAAATTTATAGTCAAACCGGCAGCCAACAATACACTGCTCCATCCCTGATACTATTTTCTATTATACATACGCGCCTTTCAAGTTTTAGTTGTGTATTTCTTGACAGAGACAACACTTAAGGTCATAGCACACTTAAACGACTCTGCTCCAACACCGCTCCTACCCTACACCGCCCTAAACTAAGACGACTGCTCGCAGTCCACGCGGCGACAGCTAGCAGGTACCTAGCAGTCGACGCGGCGACAGCTAGCAGGTACCTAGCAGTCCACGCGGCCACAGCTAGCAGGTACCTAGCAGTCGACGCGGCGACAGCTAGCAGGTACCTAGCAGTCGACGCGGCGACAGCTAGCAGGTACCTAGCAGTCGACGCGGCGACAGCTAGCAGGTACCTAGCAGTCGACGCGGCGACAGCTAGCAGGTCCCTAGCAGTCCACGCGGCGACAGCTAGCAGGTACCTAGCAGTCCACGCGGCGACAGCTAGCAGGTACCTAGCAGTCGACGCGGCGACAGCTAGCAGGTACCTAGCAGTCGACGCGGCGACAGCTAGCAGGTACCTAGCAGTCGACGCGGCGACAGCTAGCAGGTACCTAGCAGTCGACGCGGCGACAGCTAGCAGGTACCTAGCAGTCGACGCGGCGACAGCTAGCAGGTACCTAGCAGTCGACGCGGCGACAGCTAGCAGGTACCTAGCAGTCCACGCGGCGACAGCTAGCAGGTACCTAGCAGTCGACGCGGCGTCAGCTAGCAGGTACCTAGCAGTCGACGCGGCGACAGCTAGCAGGTACCTAGCAGTCGACGCGGCGACAGCTAGCAGGTACCTAGCAGTCGACGCGGCGACAGCTAGCAGGTACCTAGCAGTCGACGCGGCGACAGCTAGCAGGTACCTAGCAGTCGACGCGGCGACAGCTAGCAGGTACCTAGCAGTCGACGCGGCGACAGCTAGCAGGTACCTAGCAGTCGACGCGGCGACAGCTAGCAGGTACCTAGCAGTCCACGCGGCGACAGCTAGCAGGTACCTAGCAGTCGACGCGGCGACAGCTAGCAGGTACCTAGCAGTCGACGCGGCGACAGCTAGCAGGTACCTAGCAGTCGACGCGGCGACAGCTAGCAGGTACCTAGCAGTCCACGCGGCGACAGCTAGCAGGTACCTAGCAGTCGACGCGGCGTCAGCTAGCAGACGGCCAGCTGTCCACCCGCTGACTTGGTAGATACTGACCGACACTGAGCGGCGCGGGCGACAGCGGGCGCGGCGACTGCTAGCAGCAAGCTAGCAGAGAGCGCGCGGGCACCACGCCGACCGCTCGTCTACAACGTGCGGCCAGCGAGGCGTCAACTACCGAGCAGTCTGACGGCGGTAAGCTCGCTGACAGCGAGCTGTCTGCTTATTTATGATGCCAATGTAAAATATATCTAAAGAGCAATATTTAAAGCCCATATTTGAATTTTATTCTTTTTGCCGGGTAGGAGCAGAGTCGTTTAAGTGTGCTATGACCTTTATACTTATTTATACTAGATCAGTATCGTTATTAGAAACGCTAAATAATCAGTATAATAAAATACGGGCGTCGTCTTCAAAACAAAATGTCAAATAGAATTTAGCTCTTGTTAGCTACAAGAAAAAAGAAGGGATGCAATGATTCTAATTCTTAATAATGGTAACTAATCTCTGAACTGAATTGACAACTGTTGATGTAATGTTACCTTTTCCGCAGGCAACATTAAGAGAAGCATAGAACTATTTTTTTATTTTAGAGATTGTGTACAACAGAATACAGTACCATTGTTGCTAATTCAGTTGTACACAAATCTCTAAACTAAACTAAAATGACAGTTCTAAATTTATTCCTATCTCTTTCACAGTGCTCACTGCGGAAAAGGATAGCAATAGATTTAGACCTGTCATTTTAGTTACTAGAGATTTGTGTACAACAGAATTAGCCACATTGTTTCTTTGAGACAAAGACATGACGTAACATCACATCCGGCTCGAAGGACCAATGTCGAGAGTCGTATATCTGAGCTTCTCATGTAAATACACAAAGACTAAAATACTAACAGTTTACTTATATTTAAGGTTTTAATACATTGACATTTTAATCTCTCCGCCCACTACACACGACCTTGATAATTAAAATGGTAACTATTGACTAACGCATTTTTAACATCTTTGACACCTCGTTATACAAGAACTGGGAATTTACATCACATACGTACAGCAGAATTGGAACTGTTGTTAAAAAAACAATTTTGGACGCCATTTTCCAAAGTTATTATCAAGTAGGTATCCAAAAATATGCTACTAATAAATACAAAACATGCATTAAATGATGCCTGATGATGTAGTGGGAGGAAACTTCTACCTGTCTGTTTAGTATTGTTATACCAAAAGTTTAGGTAAAGCTGTTCTGTTGATTAGATCTAGTAAATGTTAGCATAGCTTTAATATGGTTTGTAGACGTTAATTTTTAAGGCGTTAAAGACGATTTTAAAAGTGATTTTTGTATATGAGTGTGTTTAGTGAAGTATTCGGGGCAAGTCACGATATTTCGTTATTTAATTTTAATCTTGGCTATGATTTTTTGAGGAAAGTATTTTACACCGGTATTTTTCAATTAAATACCTGTCAGTATATTTCTAACGACTATTTTGAACAAAAAAAAAATCTAAGAAACAATAAAGACTCTCTGAAGCTCTTCGAAATTTTAGAAATATTAATTTATTTTTTTAGACTTAAGTTTTATATGTTAAGCGAAATATATGCCTTGTATGGAAGCTTTATTTTTTGTCACTTTTTGATTAGTTTTATAGAGGTAGTTTTTTAGAGGTGTTGACAACACCGAATCTCTTACTAAGCTTTATTTTATTTTTTTTAAGTATTATTTCTATGTAAAATAGAGAGTTTTAACTACCAATAAAACTTACCTATTATTTTTTCCATCAATATCCGGAATCCATCTTGAGTCAAGCCCTTGTCTTTCTGCCGGAAGTCAGCTGTTTCTGTTCCCTCTCCGATAGTAGCGCCCCCTTGTGCAACCTATGGAACTTGCTTAAGCACCGGGTGACCGCTCGTCATTATAGAACTCATGATGCACCAGGTAGACCTTACCTGGATTCCGGATATTGATGGAAAAAATAATAGGTAAGTTTTATTGGTAGTTAAAACTCTCTATTATTTGTTTCGTTTCAATATCCGGAATCCATCTTGAGTGATGTGTTTGTTATCACCTGGTGCTGCAAAGTGACGCTATAATGTGTGTTGAAATGAATTAAGCAGATCAAGATATTATATATAAATAAAGATTCCTATTTTAATATCAAATAAAGGTGTATGAAGAATTTTGTATTAAATACTTGAATTCAAACCGTTAAGTACAATTATATGAAATTAACATAAATTCCTCTTTGTGATCTGATTAAGAAAATTTATTATTAAAATATGTTAATCAACAGGCTCGAACTACTTTGATAATGAAACTGGTTCAGTATTATTTTGTAAAATTCAATCAATTCTCTATGATAATACTTTTGGAAAGTATGAATCTTCTTCCAATTTCCCGTTGCTAGAATTTGATCAATAGGAATTTTAAGTGAAGCTACTGCTGAGCGAAATGAACCTGGAGTACGTAGCTGCAATTCCTGCATCTTTTAAGAGGGATTTAATCCGACCACCTATTATAGTTCTGGAAGCAGGTTTAATTCCATTTCTAGCAGTGATAAACAAATTGGTCTTATCCAAAAACTATATTTAAATTCTTGTCTTGTGGTGTGTTCTAAGCCATGGAGGATTAGAAAATACCCCGACAAGAACCCAGATTGTCTCCGATTGACACTTTTAGTTTTAGAACCAAATGCCGGCCATAGAACTATACTAGTATCTTCATCGATCAAACTATGACTGTCTACATACAACGTAAAAACATGAACTCTGCGACCTGAGGCTGATAGAAAAAGCGTAGCTGTATAGAAACCTGGTAAAGGTTGTTTTCGTCAGGATTATATGAATTCATATATTGTAATAAAAGTTTAGGATTCTTGCTGCCACGGAAATAGCTTTCAGCATACGTTTTATAAAAGAATTTGTAAATGCTGAGATTACCGATTTATATAAGCACTACTTAGGATAGTTCTATAGGCGAGGCCGATATCTCTGGGAAGATGAGATAGGTAGCGGCCAACTTGGACAGTATTGGAGTGCTTATAATCGATAGCATTGCAATCACACCACTTCTTTCACCTATTCCACACTGGCCTGTATGTATTAATTGTAGAACCACGCCAGCTTGACATTAAAAACTCCTGTTCCTGATCAGTCTAATCAAACCCAAAATCAGCCATGCTTCTATTTGCAAGTCTTGAATCTCTGGCGGGTGAGTGCTTGTGGGGTGCAGTTCTTTGTGGTGTATTGGTAAATGATAGATTTGATTATTGATGATAGTGGACTTGTATTGTAATGATATGATTTTGATATGATAGGAGTACTTTCCGCGAAGCTGGTCCGAATTGTACTGTCTTTGCCGACCGCTCTCGCGAGCAGGAGGCAATGGCGTAAATTGCTGAGTATGCGGTGTTCGGTTACATGCAGTGACCCGAACAGTGCTTTTTCTCGTGTCTAACAGAGTGTGCGCCAGATTTGGAATTGCATGTGCGGCTGCTCTGTTTTGAACATCCGCCTGCCAAAACATTTAGTTCCATTTTGAAGCAATAATATGTATTTCCCGCTGGATTTGCTCAAGTGACTGAGAACTCTGGGAATTAGATTTGGTGGAGGTGACAAAATGCGTTGTCATGTTGAGCCTTCTCGTCCTGCACATCCAATGAGACGTAGGTACCTCGGTACTACGTGAGCTGTTTCGAAGCAAAGAGGTTTATCTCTGGTGTGCCCCACATCTGAAATATGACCGCTGTTGCTGCTGTTTTCAGATACCACTCAGGGCATACTTTTTGACGAGACATAGCATCCACATCCACAATCCAGGAAAGTAAAAATTTGATAGAAGCTAACGTGTTTGGTGGAGAATTTTTTACCGACTTCATACCGCCTTCTTTGTCTATGTAAGCGACCACTGTTCGATTGTCGGATTGGAGGAGTACCTGTGAATTCTATAGCTGATGTTGTTGATGCACTATAGCTGTATACACCGCGAACATTTCTTTTAGGTTTGCGTGCCAGGCTAGCTGTCGGTTCGTCCAAGACCCAGTGATTTTTTATGTCGTCTCCTCAACCGATGTCGGATGCTTCCGTGGTCAATAAGTGGGTCAAAGGGCCCGTGAGATTTGGCATGTACCCTCCTATAGCTTTGATCCACCACTTCATTTCTGAGCACGCTGGCAGAGAAATGACCACTTTGCGATAGGGGTGATTCTTCGACAACTGTCGTCTGTAATATTGCAGTGTACGACTGTGAAGCCGACCCCTTCGAGTAGCGAATGTCGCAAAGTTCAGTCTCCCCATTAAGGATTGATATTGTTGGAGAGACCACTTGCGATTTCGAAGCTGTGTCTGAAGCGCACTGCGTAGCGTTATGCACTTCGGCTCCGACAGGGACTTTGCGTTGCGTTTTGTGTCCCACGTTATGCCGAGAAACTCAAGGCATTGTGTCGGAGCCAGCACAGACTTGTCAAAGTTGTTGTCCAGCCCAATAACTGCAGAATCCTTATGTGAATGCTAAGTCGTCTCGTAGCTGTTCCTCAGAGTTGTTCGCTAGGAGAAAATTGACCAAATACACTACGCACCTGATGCCGTGAGTTCGAGGAACTGCGCTACCCAATTTGTTATGGACGCAAATGTTTTGGGTGCTGATGGCAAACTGGTCATCTGAAGCAATTGGTGTTTGTGCGAATTTCGATGGTAGTTGACCCTAAAGACTATGCGATGCAGCTGAGCTATGGGCACGTGGAAAGAGGCTTGGCTCAGATCCAACTTCACCATCCAGTCTTGGTCCTGAAGGAAATCTGGGACTCTGAAGTGATTGAAAAGTCGAAACGGTTTTGCCGCTACAAACTCATTTAGTTGTTTTACGTTTAAGATAGGTCGGAATGTCTGGTCCGGTTTGGGAACCAAAAAGAACGTGGAAAGGTAGCTGGCTAGCTGGGGCTGTGTTTCGTCTGTTCTAGTATCCCTGCTTCTAACATACTGTCGATTTGTGAAGTCATATCGTTAGTAGTTTTTGTTCTGTAACATCGGATAATTGTCGTATTTGGGAATATTAACGGCGGATTTAGGATAGAAGAAATATGTACCCCATTCAACAGTTACATTATTTTCTCTGGTGCCTAAAGGTTGCTCCAAACACTTTGAAATTGCTTTAGAGCGCCGCCCTGAAATGTCCGAGAGTCATTCGCGATGCCTATACCTAGCGGTAGACTGCGAATGAGATTTATTTCCCTTTTGTTTACCACGATTGATGTTTCGCCTTGCTCGTGTGTGATTTGAGAGTTTTTCCGTTTTAGATGAGGTATCTCGCCGAAAAAATTTAGTATAATGAAAAATTTTAGTATAATGACGGTTTACTAGTTGAAGGTTTTGAATTAAGGTAAAAGTCGTTTTGTTGTATGTTTCGGAAATTAGTCGTAATGATGAAGTTAGTTTATCCGCCCCCCCCCCCATTTTTCGAAGATAGCTTTGAACTAACTCGTCATTAAATAATATTGTGAACTGGGGGGAATTGTATGTAAAACGCCTCTATGAAGATCCTCGATAATCTGACTTAATAATACTTCTCGGCATAAGCTAAAAACAGCTGTCTTGCCGCATACTAATTGTAATAAATCGTTGGTTACTTTACTATACTCGGAATCTTTTGAAAATACTATTTGAATCTTGTCAAACAAAGAATTTGGAGTCAATGACTCTTTGGAATCACTCGACCAATCCACTAATGTTTGTAAAGTTTTTTGTAATTCGTCTTTTTGACAAAGGAAAGTATTGGATAAAACAGCAAATAAACTTTCTAACAAGTACGAACGGGAATCTTTCAACGATGCAACTTCAAATCTTTTTAATTCATCGTTAACTTTAAGTTTCACGAATCCGGGGGTAGCTAAATATTTCTTTTGAACATCAAAAATCTAATAGCTTACCAAACGTCACAATTAAAATGTTGAAGTTACTTCAATTTGCTTTAACGTAACTTGGATCTTTAACGGTATTACCCACTTCGAATAAAATATTAAGTTGATTAGGAATTATTTATTTCATCCTCAGGGCGCCGTAAATTAAGGTCATTTGAATCTACCGTTGAAAATTGCTTTATTTGAGTTCGAATTTGCTATGTCACTCTTTTGTTATAAGATTCGTTATAAATGCAACTTTTTGGGACAAGAACCAAAATGTGCATTACTCACGGTTTTGTTCTGCTTCTCCTCTTCGGCCTCCTACTCACCTCCGACGTAGAATCACCTTCACCACTTTCACTACTGGAACTCGGTGATGGAGAACGCGCACGTTTTTGGAAATGCAATTCACCAGAAACACTTTTGTTCTCCATTTTCGGAGAGGTTTAAATATAATGAAAATTATTTTAAAATTTTAAAAATTATAATTATAATTTTATATCAAATTTTTAAGGTAGGTAAAATATTTTTTCGCGTAAGTACTAAGTAGTAAGTACTAACAACTGACTTGTGAACGGCGCGAAAAACAACGCTATAATGACGAGCGGTCACCCGGTGCTTAAGCAAGTTCCATAGGTTGCACAAGGGGGCGCTACTATCGGAGAGGGAACAGAAACAGCTGACTTCCGGCAGAAAGACAAGGGCTTGACTCAAGATGGATTCCGGATATTGAAACGAAACAAATAATAAGGATTATTGTAACCGTTCGGATTCTAGATAACATCAAGATAATGTATTGATTCTTAAGAGGAGTCTCTCATTCGAGCACGATTCAATTTTCAATCTTATTGTGTATTAATCATCTAAAAAAAATACGTGCCGGTTGAGGACAAATGAGCGTTGTCTCGTTTTCGCTAAGGAGGACGTGTCACGACCGACAGAGACAGCAATATTTATATCTAATACCTAACATAGCCGCGCGGCCTGCAGGGAGACTTCTCTTAAATACATTTTTAGATGGCGTAAAATCGAACATCACTTCTTACCTTCTAAAGACGGACTTCTCAGACAAAAATCAGCGGTCTGCTTTGGGCCTTAGTATGAATCCAAACGGAACTATTTTAACTAACTCGCTATGTATGTCCTAGTCATTTTTAACACATCGATACTATAATTTATACACTACATGCATACACTACATACGTTTTTAAAGGCTTGGTCACACATAACGCGCAAGAGAAACGCGTTCAATGCGACTTCTAGGCGTTGTAATGTGTACCGTTCCCGCGTGTTTAAACTGCGGAGCTCGCGTAGAAACAATGCTGCTCTAGTTGCGCTCCGCTACGTGATGTGACTGCTGTTTCTATGTGTACTCTATATGTGAATCTTACACGCGTACGCGCGCATTCAATGTAACTTACGCCTGCAGAATCTCCATCGATCTGAGACCAAGCTTTTGAGGTTAAGCCTGGTTTACACCGAATCAACACAGTGCGACAGCATACCACAAAAAGTGATAATCAAAAAGATTGAAAGTTAAACCGATTTTGATGAAAAGCGACCCATGTCACAAAGGGCATGCAAATGTCACACTGGGTTACTAATTGCTATCTAATTCTATTTAAGTTTATAATGAACTGTATTTACAAAACTGACTAAATGGTATCTGATTACAAACTTTTTGTACATACTAAATACATGGGAAACCCTTCATCATTATAAAACTGCTGTGTAAAATACGATACCAATGATTCAGTCCATAATATTTCACATAACGTCTATAATAGACCTACCATGTATATCCTGTCCTTAATAATTACATTAATCGGATATTTTTTTATAGAAATGGTGAAACTTGAAATATCTGATACCAATATTGCCTTGGATCTTGCCACCAAAAAATATGTTGGTATAGGCACAGAGTACCTACAGAGGAGATGCTTCTACAAGCGGCCCGCTGTAGGTACACTCACACATATGCGCACGTTTGTCACCAACTGTACCGGTTAGTGGAACGAGCGCGCGTCCGTGAACCGTTGGTGAGTGTGTTTGTGAGTGTACCTACAGCGGGCCGCTTGTGGAAGCTTCCTCTCTGTAGATTTACTACTCGTGTGGTATAGGTACGTGTGTTGTAATTTTAATTTATTCATTTTCAACACTGTAATGAATTTAATCATCTTCCATCATTCAGTTGCATTTGCAGAATTTTGAAATAATTGTATTTTTTTTAAATATTTGTTTTACTCGTCGTTTCATTTTGAGGGACTATTGGTCCAAAATGACTTGAGGTATTCGCCATTTCTACAAAGAAGATTTTTAAAATACTTTCTATTTTTAGGCCAGTTTCACAAATAAGTGGTTAAAGTAAGATTAACGTTAAAGCTAAAATTAACGTTAAAAACCAATTTGTGTTGCACACTTTTTACCATTTGGCACTTTACTTTAATCATGGTATGGTGGTAAAAATACTGATTTGTACAATCGAATTTACTTTGATGGTAACTTTACTGCCTGATGTGTAACTGAGCCTTAATCATGTACAATATTACAGTAATTATACAAACTTAGGTTGTGTACAGTCACTACTTTTTATCCTCGATTTGTCGAACTTCTAAATGAAAGTTATACAAAATACGAGGTTATACATATTTACAAAGATAAAATAATATTGTAAAGCAACGATATATTTTATTTTTCTAAAAATTCATTTTTTTTTATGAAGAGTTTGTTAGTTTAGTTTTTTCTTGTCATTGATAAAATGTAGTTCGCAGACGAGCGATTAATTCGAATATTTGTAATTAAAAACATTGAGATCTCAAAATGTATGATTTAAATTTTAAATAACATTATGATTAATATAAATCATAATATACGGTATATTACCACCAATTTTGGGGATTTTTTGAAATTTGCCTTTAATAGATAAATCATGTTAGTCAAACTCATCACAAGCGCTTTGCTACAAGCTTATGCGGGATAATTTTAAACGTTTTAGTGTTAAGAGGAGTTTTATCTCGAGCGCGCGCCATACAAACGTACTTTGATTGTTATTTGGATATTAAGTTATCAAAGTCAACGAAATGATGTCTACATTTCTAAAAACTAAGTCCATATTCCACATTGTGTGTGCTTTAATAGATTTCCGTAAAAATAAGTAGGTAGTTCCAAAGTTTCAGGTTCAAAAATTTATATACAATTCTTTAAGCCAACGTTACTTTGAAATCTCATATTTTTACGGCAATCTGACAGACCACAGTTAAACTTAGTTCGTAGGTATGGGGCACGCTCGGGAGCTCGATTGTGACTTTTGTTAAGGAGGCGCATAGAAATACATTATTTTGTATTATATTCGAGTCAAATTAAAACTCATTAATTTTATTTGGAGCCTTTCTCATAGCAATACTTTTTTCACCGATTCACATTTATATCTTTCTTATACTATGTCGAATAAAGAATGCAGACAAACATTTCTTATTTATCATTTATTTAGTTATTTATTAGATTTCTTATTATTTAACGGCCTGTACACAGGGCCGGATTAACCCTATCGGGGCCCCTAGGCAATGCAATTCTCGGGGCCCCTTTCCTTTTTACATTTGTATACTTCCTCCATTGAGAAATTTCCCAAAAAAAAATTTTGTTATAGATGAAGCTTTTTTTTTTTCTTGTTGTGTGGCCCGCTTCGACTAGGGCCCCCATCGACTAGGCACTCACGGGGCCCCCGTGGGCCCCTAGTCGGTGCGGGGCCTCTAGGCAGTTGCCTAATCCGCCTTATGGATAATCCGGCCCTGCCTGTACATAGCCTTTTCGTAATTCGCGGTGAGTGCTAAAAGAAAACTTAGCCCGTCGCTGCGAAGCTGGCCAAAATATAATTGGTCTCGATCAAAATGTTAGTAACTAATTATTCTACAGAATTGCAATTAATTATTCTATATTATTGTTTGACTCGAATATACTAGTATATACACGGTGTTTTTTCCATCGTCGATCAAGAGCGGCCCCAGTTAGGTATCCGATGTAAGAAATCTTTAGGTAATATTCAAAATTAGTTCCGGACAATACACATATTAGTGATAAAAAATTATTAAAATTTAAAGCATTTATGAAACAGCCTGTTTAATGTTTTAGAAACTAGGTCAAGCCATTGAACTTGGATACAAGTTCAAGGAAAGATTTATCATACAAGTGAAATTATAGCCAACCAATAGCGAAGCGTATTTTGTAAAAGTCCACGTGGACCGTCAACCAATGTCGACGCTCGCGCTTTTCTTTGATGGAAACCGACAGCCAACGATGCGCACGCGGTGTTCTTTGTTATGTAATATGCCCCGCCCCGTCTAGCCGGCCGCTTTATGCCGCTTATAAGTTATAGTGATGTCCTAAAGGACCTAATAATTGATATCAATATCGGTATGTGATCGATGAAATGGCAGCATAATATGGTCATATCGTGCTTAGGATTCCTCCATATCACTGACAATACAACGCCATAGAACTTATATGGGCACAAGTAAAAAGGCATGCTGCAAGAAACAATACAAGCCCCCGGTTCACAGCGAATAAAATGTTGCAATTAGGTACTCAAAAATGCTTGTGACGTGACGTGACGGCTGAGAACTGGGCAAGTGTGGTGGAGAGAACTAAAAGAGTCATAAAGTTTGATTTGAACCGTGATATTGCATTTGATAATTTATGCACACAAGAGCTAATCATTAATTACTGAAGACTCCTCATCGGACGAATCTAGTATAGGTAAATGACGATTCTGACGACTCGTGTGATAAAAAAATTTAAGCTATTTTACTTAGTTATTTTATTTGTATGCCTTATACTAAGAAGAAAAACTTTAATAAAACTGTAGTAAGTATGTTATCTAGTCAAGAAGACTTTTTGCTGTCTTCCTGATTAAATAACATATTATTACACCTTACTTACATCTTAGCATTTACTTATTTCTACCAATTATTTGTAATCTGTGGCACAACCGTAGTAATCTTTATGTGTGGCACATCACTAAGGGGGCGGTACCCGTCCATGAAGTACAATATTATTTGTATGAAATTTTAACTTAAACAATACGAAACTTTATGGGCGTGAGCTGTTAAAAACTAATAATAAAATAGACAGTCTATAGGTAGGTATACTTGATGTGAATGACCTCAAATATCGGAGTCGCCGCGCCGCGGTCTGTAGTTATTATGTTCGCCATAGGGTGTTTTTAAATGAAACGTTTTCGTTTATTTTTTTTGAATATTAGTCATTCGAATGTTATTTATTTTTTATTATTATTATACTAATAGATAGTAGGCACTGGATACATTAACTGGTTTGCTTGTGGAAGACGATAAAAATTGCACCGTGTATAATATGTATAATTGTATAGGTTGATGTAGTGTCGGTAATCGTTGTTGAATGTACTGTACTGTACGTGACTTGTGTTGTACACTGTGACGATGTCCCGTGACCTGCCAGATGTGCTGTAATATGTACAATTTTGTTGTTGACTTTATAATTACTGTAAATATGATATGGTTGGAGAAACTATCGGATATCCCGTCATAAAAAATATCCGAAATCGTGAACTAATACGATGTAAATGTTAAAATAATTCCTGATATACGTATGCGAAGTTTAGGGCCTGTTTCACCACCTTCTGATAAGTGCCGGATACCTTATTCACAACTTTTGTCACCTTGTACCTTATTTACATAAAGTAAGAAAGTGACAAAAATTACGTTTAGGCTATCTGACACTTATCAGAAGGTGGTGAAACAGGCCCTTAAACACGCAAGTGTCCTTTAGAAATAAAACTTGCGAAAACTCCGGAGATTTACTTCCTTTATGTATAGATACTCGTACACTCACGGTTTTATCTCGTCTGAATTGACTCCTGCAAGAAATTGCAAAAATCACTTGACAGTGGACACTAGACAAGCATTTCCTAAGCAGGAAGGCCTAAGGAATTAAACAAGACCCAATAATTGTCTATATGAAAATGGAGTAGGGTAATTATAAAGTCAATAATTTTCCAAAAATACTTGCCGTCCTGACTTCTGACCACTTCAATTATTATAAAGCGTACCCTATTTTACCTTATTTGTACCTACCGTAGATACCTTGTTTGTTGTCATTACTTTTAGAGCCTGTATTTATTGTGTTTTATAAAATCATTCCAAAAGTATAATTTGTTTCCTTTCAACACCTGACTCTATTTTTAGAATCCCTTAGTGTCTGAAGAGACATACTTCACGACTGAAAATTCGGTCGGTAGGTAGGTATTTGCGATGCGGTTAAATCAACTGCGTTTCAATTAGCGTACCGTTAATCTGTCTGAACCTTTTACCTAATACATAATTAATTACCTTTGTAAGTTTGTATGGAGAAAGTTATTGAGTTCAGAGTTTGCATGGGTTCTTGTAACCAATATAATACATCTAGAAGAAAGGACGCGCGCACAGCGCAACGCCATCTATCGGCGTATTAAACATTCGTTTTGACTAAACCGCCATCTAGCGGAAAATTATGAGCACCATCTATCGGCCCGCACTGCGAAAGGAGATGTTTCAAATCTGGCTAAGTCTTGTACAGTACCATACAAATTAAGAAAAATCTGTTGTTCTCGGGAAAACTAAAATTATTGAGTTAAAATTAATACTTTAGTCGTACAAAAATATTTTTTATTCATTAATTATTGATCGATTTTCAATATGGCGTCGCTGGCGTCGTATGGTTTGACGTAAACTGACAGCTTGTCACTTCAAATAACAATTGTCATTGTGATTGATATTCTGTCAGTCAATGGTGGACTGGCGGTCAATTGCAATCGATTTCTGTTTGATTTTTGAGTTCTTTTCAACAACTTCGCTTTCGTTTTCTGGATTTTGGACCGTTTTGCTCATCTGTTTACCTGGCTTTCGTTTTTGGACTGTTACTCATGCCATCTGTTGACCCGGCGTTGTGCTACACGGACTTCGATTTTGCTTAGCGATTTGGACGGTGTTGATACGATCTAATGACATTTCTGTCAAACTCAAATGTCAAATCGAAATGAAAGACATTTTACCGCCATGATGAATTTTTATTACGTGTTGCAATCCTAAGCAGAAATACTTGTTTTGTACAATCAAACAAA
Organism: Melanargia galathea; assembly: GCA_920104075.1. Classification (NCBI taxonomy): domain Eukaryota; kingdom Metazoa; phylum Arthropoda; class Insecta; order Lepidoptera; family Nymphalidae; genus Melanargia; species Melanargia galathea. Next base: position 14,828,336 of record OV049877.1, read on the forward strand.
ACCATTTTATAGAAAATATATAGTTAAAAACTGTTCAATGTTTTCTGGACTATATCCAAGTATACTGTACCGAGTCCTAGCCAAGGCCTCATACAGTGATGAAACATCTCCTTTATTCACGCGATTTTGTTCGCAAAATTCTGTAACGCGACGTCTTGCGTGAGCGACCTTGACGCGAACGCGAAGTGGCGCGGCTCGGTGCGAAAACAACAAACAGTCAATACCTATGTAAGTGGCCTACGTACCAAACGCACGTACTTAGAGTGCGGTGCGGCGCGGTGCGGTGCGGCGCGGTGCGGTGCGGCGCGAAACGAAGCGAACGCGATCAGTCGGTTTGATATTTTCGCGCGGACTGGTTGCGGTGTGGGATGATTCGCGCGCATGTAGGACAAAGCTGCCGCATCGCGTTTCACCGTATCGAATCGCTTCGCAGTCGCGTTCGCTTTGAATCGCCTACGTAAGACGTCGCGTAACATATGGAAATGTAAAATGATTCCGCATTTTAATATATTTTTCTATTTAAACCGCGCAAATAAATTTCGCAGTGCTGTCCCGCTCTTAGCTGAACTCTCGCTTTGACTTTCAACGAGTTGAAAACAGCGCCATCATATTGGCTTGCTTTGATCCTATAACGGTATAGGTGTGTATAGTATAGGCAAAAAGGAGATTAGCTAGCAAGTTAATTAAACTTGAGAAAGCATGTAGTTAACCCGAACCGAAATTCTGAAATAAGGGATTGAAGATTTAATATGAAAAGCGAAGGACATAGGATGTCGTACAGGGATGCTAAATAAAAATACATGATTTGTTAAAAAATCCCGTATAATTTTATTAATAATAAGTATATTATACAAAAGTACACAGTGATTCAAAATCTTGCTTTGCTTCTAAGTTCTAACCGACACAGTCTTTACAGTATTACATTTATGCTAATTCTGTAACATACATTGTGGCTAATTCTATTTGTACTTATACAATCTCTAAACTTAAAGGAGGATGGGCAAAGTGGTCTACCTACTCAACACAAATGAAACCTATTTCAATGAAAAGCTTATTTTTAGTACTTAATTTTATTATATGGAAGCAAAGCTGTAAGTCTTGGGGTTCAAGAGATTTTCGAGAAAAACATAATGCAGCCCCTTACCTTATTTTCTGTTTTATGACCGCAAGATATAGAAGCATTAGGCTATGAAGGACATAATATAGCCACCTAGTAACGATAGGAATAGTTTTCTTTCTAACGATAAAGCTAATAATCACACGAGTAGATAGATACAGAGGGGAAGCTTCTACAAGCGGCCCGCTGTAGGTACACGCACACATATGCGCACGTTTGTCATCCAACTGAGCTGGTTGGAGGTTAGACGCGGGCATCGATGTAGTTCTATGTGTGAGTGTACCTACAACGAGCCGTTTGTATGAAGCTTTCCCTCTGTACCTATCTACTTGTGTGACTTATTACTATTATTAGTTATGTTGGGCCCGACATTAGGCCGGTTTTGTGCCCCCTGCTGCCAACTTGACCAAACCTAAGAGAGCTTTTAGAGCCTTTTAGAGCTTAAACCCGCCACGCTGCTCCAAGGCAGTAGGTTGGTGGGCTTTAACGATTATTGTCACATGATAGTAATAATAACCGGGGCCGACTGCCTAACGTGCTCTCTGAGGCACGGGGGTGAAACAGCGCCAACTACCAACTCCGAGCTGGCACTGAGAATTTCTTGACAGAAAAACCCAATACTTAACAATTATTTGCCTGACCCGGGAATCGAACCCGGGACCTCGTGATCTGCAGTCGATTATGCTAACATTAGACCTAAGAGGCAGTTTAACGTAGAACGCTACGCACTATTAATTAAATTCATAGTAGAATTACTAATATAGAGTATTTTTAAAACATTTATTTTTTAGTGAATTTTGAAAACTCCCATATATTTTGGCATAAACGCTATACGTAATTTGATTAACTACTTATTAGCTTCTTATTTCCATAGAGGGCGTTTGTGTTGATTAGGTAGACCAACGTTCATACATTTTTGCCCATCCTCCTTTAATTGACGAGTTTAAAAATAGTGCTATCCCTTTCCGCAGGGACCATTGTGAAAGAGATAGAAATATACATATTGTTAGCCCTGTCATTTTAGGTTTAGAGATTGTGTACAACAGAATGAGTCACATTGTGGCTAAATATATTCCTATCTCTTTCATAATGCTTCATGCGGAAAAGGATAGCACTATTTTTAAACCTGTCAATTTAGTTTAAGTTTAGAGATTGTGATTGTGATGCAGAATGAGCCATATTGTATGTCCATTCATTTGACCACGATTTGGCAAAACAGCAGACGGCTTATTTTTTGTATTCATAAAATCAGAATTTTTCAAACCTCATTTTAACACGAAGAATACGTTAAAATAACTCTAAACAAAATAACTCTAGTAAGCGTTTTTTCCAAACTTTACAATATAATGAATTTCAACTAAGAAAACCATCGGCAATATCACTTTGTATCTTACATACCGTCAGCACAAAAATATTCGCTTGATTTAGTTTATTCATCAAGTTAAATATCTACAGATATTTATTAAGACAACGTACAACACTGTTAATAAATAATTAGGGCAAAAAGTAATAGTTACTGAAATGAAAAAAAAAATTATTAAATTATAAGTAAGATTATTATAATTAGGTAATAAAAATAAAAATATAAGTATACGTATATAGTGCAATTATATTTCAGGTATAATGCCTTATTTACCTAATTTTATAACAAAAAACTGACGATTTATTCTAAATTGTACTCTTTATTTTATGTCCACTATTGATTTGTTTATCAAAATATGTATATTTTACAATCGAGCTTTTTAATACCCACTATCTTCATAATATTATGATAGTTCATATTATACAAGTTGTGTAAAAAACTTTGTGTGTGTAAAAAGTTTAGCACACCTCTCCGAGATATTATAGCATCGAAATCACTGAAGTTTCGTCATGACTTAGCTCTAAGAAATCGAATGACTCATCAGCAAGTGTATGGTACATTAAAGCTATCTTCCGATATAAATAAAGAAAGCAATATTAGTAGTACAATATTTTAAACAGTGTAGTGTACAAAATATTGCAAATTGAACCTTACGCTAACATTTTTAAGTGTTTACATGTCACGACTGTGTGTCTAATTGTACCACGTTCAATATCACATGTTAATAATGGGGTGGTGGAATATCAACGCCAAAAAAACTACAATTCTAATTTAGAATCTGTATCAATATCAGAGTAAAATGGATCTAAAGCATCTTATTTTTAAGACTTACATTCAGTTCTTCCAATTTATATTTTTTACAAAAAAAAAAAAATCCGCTCGGGTTGTATGGACTAATTGAAATCTTAAAACAAGCCAGTTTAGTTCTATTTTACTTTGAAGTTATTGTTTCGATACTCAACATCGATCAGCGTTGTCGGAATGTGTAAACTCGGCATAACTCTACAGAAGGAAAAGAAACCGCGTAGAAAAATAGAAATGTTAATAACCATTAAAAATATATTCTAAAAGATGAACTCTTACTAATTTAATTACATAAAAAATAGAAATCCTAATTTATTTCAATAATTACGTTATTAATACAAATTAAGAACAGAGATCAATAAACCATAAGTTACTCAAAGAGAACAAAAAAAAAATATTGCAGTTACATAATTATATATTTAAAAGAAAAGAAAACTATACTACAATTAATTACAACTACCCCCAAAGACTACGTCGGAAACAGTTGATGTAATACGACCTTTAAAAAAAATGTCTGTCTAAAATCTAGATACTAACTAGGTAGGCATTTCACAAAAAAAACTGTTTTTGGTGGAAAGGTTTTTGTTTCGGGTGTGTGAAATTCTACCAAATCAAACTTACGTATTTTATTGTAGGTCCTGTCACAAAAGATTTAAGTTTTGTCTGTTTTAAGAGGAGTTTATCTCAAGCGTATCCTATACAAACGAAGTTTGATTTTTATATTAATACTAACCGTTCGAAGTCAATGAAATTTTCTAATTACGCTCTAGAAACCATACTCTGATTTTTAATGGAAAACTTTACCAAAAAATTACCATCTACGAAGTACGATTTTACCCCAAACTACTTTAATTCCCTGTCAACATAAAAAGTCCTAAGCCGCGTAATAATATTAGTCGTTTCGCCTTAAAATAGAAATCGCTAAGACTGGAAAATAGAAAGTGCACACTAACAACAATAGAAAACAAAAGAAGCACATTGAAAAAATGTATTCAAATGGAATGGAAGTCGAATGACATTATCACCATGAAGTGTCTGTCAGGCATTTGTCATATCTACATTCGGCAGTTGATTTTTATTTACATAAGTTTTGAATTTTTTATCTTTTTTGTGGGAATTGTTTTATCTCTGGTAACATTACGAAACGTCAGAATTCCACGGAATTAATAATCGGAGTATAATATACGTATTAGTAAAAATATTCAGTTTCAAAGTTACACGAGTTTTAACAGTAAGGACTTTAGATGTTTAAGGGTCTGTTTCATCACCTTCTGATAAGTGTCGGATAACTTATTCACAATTTTTGTCTTTGTAACTTGATATAAAGCAAGAAAGAGACAAAACTTACATTTAGGCTATCCGACACTTATCAGAAGTTGGTTAAACAGGCCCTTAGTATCTTAAAACGCAAACTTCATTCGTGTTTAAAAGAGACTCCCCAAGAAAATATCATTGTCATCACGGCGTTTTTTTCCGCAGCTAATGTATAATTGACCGATTAATTACAATTATTCGATTGAAACACGAAATAAAACTAAGCACCAATTCGTTCTAACTTAATACAACAATAACCTAATTTTCATAGTTCTAATAACGAGCCAAATATCAAATTGAAACCTTTTATTTTTAGAGACCCCGCAGACATACAATTTCAAGTTGGCCGACTATCGAATAACTAAATCGCGAACTTTCACAATTTAATCGGCCAACTTTTAAATTGTACCGTACAATTTAAAAGTTGGCCAATTTTTTTGACAACTTTACAACAACAATTGACAAATTATTTGTACGTAATCGGAAGGGAATTTCGATTCAAGACAATCGTCGTCCAATTATTTAGTTGAACGATTTAATTGGTTATGATGTGCGGGTTGTCATAAAGCTTGATTTACACGCAATAAGTTGTCAAGTAGTTAATTAAATTTTAACTTAAGTTTAAGCGACTTTTAATTTTAAGTAAGCGTTTTCACGAATCCAGACAAGTAATTTAGTAAAGTTCTAACTTCTTATTCTAGCCACCGGCGGGGGTTGCGCGGGGTGCGGAGGGCGCGGCTACTTAACCAATAAATAGATAAAATTCTATTCTAATTGTTTACTTGCATACTAAATTTTAACTTATTACTAAATTCACTGTTTACATGCAAATTATTTCACTTAAAATTAAGTTAAAATTTAGTCAACTACTTGACAACTTAATGTGTGTAAATCAAGCTTAACTCACTGTGCTTATCAGTATACTCTGCGATTTAGTTGGCCAACTTGAAATTGTATGTCTGCGGGGTATCTTACTGTCTATTCCTAATGAACTGACTTCACATGGCATTATACAATTGTATGTATCCATTTTCTGTATACCTTTGCCCATGTGTAGTAAATAACTAAATATAAATTAGGGGGTGACCCTTCTGATAAGTGTCGGATAGCTTAGTCACATAATTAGACGTCGCAATAAGTAAGAAAATGACAAAACTTACATTTAGCCTATCCGACACTTATCAGAAGGTGGTGAAACAAGCCCTTAAAATTTCATCACAAAATTTTCTGGTCACTGCCATTATTGACGTAGGTAATACAAAAAATTTCACTAAATCAATAATTTCAAGCTAAAAATAAGAATTACACAATAGTAACCTATCAACAATTTAGTAACATCGCAATCATACATAACAATTTTTTCAATAATAATTTTAATGGCAGTGTACAATAATTTAAAAAAATATTTTATCACAAATATTAATTATTAGATTAATAAAAAAGTAGTAATTTTTAGTCATTGCCACGTTAGTTACTTGTTAACTTGTTTTTTTATTCGCTGTCGTGTGACTTTTCCGGCCCTTTCATCTTCATCATGATCAACCCATTACCGGCTCACTACAGAGCACGGGTCTCCTCTCAGAGTGAGAAGGGTTTTGGCCGTAGTCTACCACGCTGGCCAAGCGGATTGGCAGACTTCACACACCTTTGAGAACGTTATGGAGAACTCTCAGGCATGCAGGTTTCCTCACGATGTTTTCCTTCACCGTTAAAGCAAGTGATATTTAAATACTTAAAACGCACATAACTCCGAAAAGTTAGAGGTGCGTGCCCGGGATCGAACCCACGACCTCCGAATAGAAGTCGGCCGTCCTAACCACTAGGCTATCACAGCTTTTTTTTTTTTTTCGGCCTTTTAGGCGGACTTATTTTAGTCGGCCGACAGACGGTTAAAGTAAGATAACGATCAAAGTTAAGGAACAATGGCAGCTTTCCTAACGTCCTGGGACCAAGAAAATCGTACAAGTGTAAATTGAAAATTTAAAAAACCCCCGACATTCGCCATTTAGTGGCGGCGGCCATCTTGAATTTGCAATAGTGCTATTCTACTAGTCAAGCCCTTTCATTTGATACCCATATCAAGGGAGTTGTGAAAAAATATATCATCCGCCATTTTGTAGCGGCGGCCATCTTGGACCGATTTTCATCAAACATAGCTAAGAACACTCTCGACTAATTCACCTTTCAAACAAAAAAAACCGCATTCAAATCGGTCCACCCGTTTGAGCGCCACAGGGGAACAGACAGACACAGACACACACACACACACACACACACACACACACACACACACACACACAACACACACACACAGACACGTCAAACTTATAACACCCCGTCGTTTTTGCGTCGGGGGTTAATAAAACGGAATCGCATGAAACTTAATGTTGATTCGTTTGCCTTTATAAATACATATACGTCAGTACGGCAGTTAATATATTTTTAAAAGCCAGGATAACCAAGTAATAGTATAATACGTTTTTTGAGGTTATGTGGTGTTTTGTAACATTTTGAAATGAGCTAGACTAGCTATTTTAAGGTTAGAGACAAATACCTCGTGCGCTACATGTAACTACATGTAATTCTAATATCTGTTTCACCTCAGTTGTCTCAAAAGTTAATTAATTCAGTTCTCTCAGAAACGCGTAAACGACGCGCTGTACACGGCGCATAGGACGTTCTTAATGCGAATTAACTATGAAGTCATGATTTAAGTGAAAATCCAAATACAAGAACGTCTTAAGCGCCGGGTAAAAAGCGTCGCTTACGCGTTTTTTTGCGATATGTTTTCCTTTTAAGTCAGCTAAAGTAAAACACACATACGTATATCCAGATTTGATCTATTTACTATCGTTAAATCGTAAAATGGCCGTATAGCATAAAGCCTCATATTATTGGTCTCGAGCGTTTATTCCGTTTCGCTCAAAAAATAAACATTCTTAGTATTAAACAGTCCGGCTGTTATGGCGGTGCCACATACCGTTGCGGTGCCGCAAGGATTTTTGAAAAATCTTTGCTTTGAAATGTTATGTATTTTTCTATAAAAGTCCGCATAAAAACGCTGGACATCGCAAAACTCTGTCTGGCATCGCGCTCTCGGTTTTATTATTTATCTGCCTTCAAAATGTCAAAAACCTAATGTTTAGTAACCAAGAACGGCCGTCTTTCATAGAGCCGTATCATGGTGATATTGGACATGTTTTCCATCTTCCTCAAAAAATCATCTAAGACAGTGTTGGCCGTGAGGGATTTTTGATTTATGTACCTTGAAAAAAAAATGTTAAAAACCTAATAAACTGTAACCAAGAAGGCTCGTCTATCATAAATCCGTATATCATATATACCGTATGATCACGGACATTATTTACACCCCTCGAGATTTAAGTAACCTTCGTGGTTAAACAGTATGGCCGTGACGGATTTTTTATCTACCTTCAAAATTAAAAAACAAAAATGTCAAAAAACCTTATATATCATAACCTCGAGCCGTACCTCAGTGTTGTCCGGCGGCGGCGGCGGCGTGCTCGTGCTCACGAAAAAAACTTCGACAGCCGCTGTTTTTTGCACGTTGTTATAAATCTTATAGGAATGGCGGACATCTTCCAGAAGCTTCTGCACGGTTCTGTTCCTCGGGGACACCTGGTCGGCGCGCTTGAGGTCCGAGAGCGCCGCCTCATAGTTCTTAAGAACGAAATTCGCTTGGCCGCTAGAGCCGTATCTCTGTTATAATATAGGACATTATTTCCATCTCCTTCCAAAAAACACTTTTAAACAGTATGGCCGTGACGGATTTTTATCTAACCTTCAAAATTAAAAAACCAAAATGTCAAAAAACCTTATATATCATAACCTCGAGCCGTATCTCAGTGTTGTCCGGCGGCGGCGGCGGCGTGCTCGTGCTCACGAAAAAACTTCGACAGCCGCTGTTTCTGCACGTCGTTGTAGATCCTGTAGGAATGGCGGACATCTTCCAGAAGCTTCTGCACGGCTCTGTTCCTCGGGGACACCTGGTCGGCGCGCTTGAGGTCCGAGAGCGCCGCCTCGTAGTTCTTAAGGGCGAAATTCGCTTGGCCGCTAGAGCCGTATCTCAGTGATATCGGACATTGTTTCCATCACCCTCCAAAAATCACTTTTAAACAGAGTGGCCGTGAGGCATTTTTTATCTACCTTCATAATTAAAAAACCGAAATGTCAAAAAACCTTATAGATCATAACCTCAAGCCGTATCTCAGTGTTGTCCGGCGGCGGCGGCGGCGTGCTCGTGCTCACGAAAAAACTTCGACAGCCGCTGTTTTTGCACGTCGTTATATATCCTGTAGGAATGGCGGACATCTTCCAGAAGCTTCTGCACGGCCCTGTTCCTCGGGGACACCTGGTCGGCGCGCTTGAGGTCCGAGAGCGCCGCCTCGTAGTTCTTAAGGGCGAAGTTCGCTTGGCCGCGACGGTAGAGCGCTTTCTCGTTGTGGGCGTCCATGCGTAGTACCTGGAAAAGTGTGAATCGGCGATTCCAAAGACTATAGGGTGGCATTCGTCACTAGATTTATACACTGATTTTTAATTCCGTGGAATTCTGACGTTTCGTAATGTTACCAGAGATAAAACAATTTCCGCAAAAAAGATAAAAAATTCAAAACTTATGTAAATAAAAATCAACTGCCGCATGAGGATATGACAAATGACTGACAGACACTTCATGGTGATAATGTCATTCGCCTTCCATTTTTGAATAAATTTTTTCAATGTGCTTCTTTTGTTTTCTATTGCTATTATTGTGCACTTTCTAGTTTCCACTCTTAGCGATTTCTATTTTAGGGCGAAACGACTAATATTATTACGCGGCTTAGGGCTTTTTATGTTGACAGAGAATTAAAGTAATTTGGGGTAAAATCGTACTTCGTAGATGTTAACCCTGTTTTCCATACAAATAACTCATCTGTAAATGACAATGACAGCTGTCAGAATTCCACCGAATTAAAAATCAGAGTATAGACTTAGACACTAGAAAATTCTTAGTCATTGACCAAGAATGCGCGCCACAAATTACCGTTGCCAAAGGCAATTTTCGAAGCGAAACTTTTCATTGTGCTTTTGCAATTCGATGAAACGAAAAGCCACACTAAAATCCTCTCTTAAGTTGTTATACAGACGGACAGACGAGGTTGCACCATAACGTTTGTGCAACAATATGATGAAATCATATTGTTGCACAAATCTAAACATCGTTTAAAACTGTTCATATACCTCTGAGCAGCTTCTGATGCAGGCTCGGTGGTCCTGCGTCTTGGAGAAGCAGGCGGCCAGGTTGAGTCTGCACTGGATTCTGAACGTCCTTATTTCTTCATAATCTGCAAGCAATGTTCGAGCGTTGAAACACAACTGACAGATAGACTGATAAAGGTGACAAATGTTGGATTGCACTGACATATAGACTGATGAAGGGGACAAATGTTGGATTGCACTGACATATAGACTGATGAAGGGGACAAATGTTGGATTGCACTGACAGACAGACTGATGAAGGGGGCAAATGTTGGATTGCACTGAAGACAGACTGATGAAGGGGACAAATGTTGGATTGCACTGACAGACAGACTGATGAAGGGGACAAATGTTGGATTGCACTGACAGACTGACTGATGAAGGGGACAAATGTTGAATTGCACTGACATACAGACTGATGAAGGGGACAAATGTTGGATTGCACTGACAGACAGACTGATGAAGGGGACAAAATGTTGGATTGCACTGACAGACTGATGAAGGGGACAAATGTTGGACTGCACTGACAGACAGACTGATGAAGGGGACAAATGTTGGACTGCACTGACAGACTGGTGAAGGGGACAAATTTTGGATTGCACTGACAGACAGACTGATGAAGGGGACAAATGTTGGATTGCACAGACAGACAGACAGACTGATGATGGGGACAAATGTTGGATTGCACTGACAGACTGACTGATGAAGGGGACAAATGTTGGATTGCACTGACATACAGACTGATGAAGGGGACAAATGTTGGATTGCACTGACAGACAGACTGATGAAGGGGACAAAATGTTGGATTGCACAGACAGACTGATGATGGGGACAAATGTTGGATTGCACTGACAGACAGACTGATGAAGGGGACAAATGTTGGATTGCACTGACAGACAGACTGATAAAGGGGACAAATGTTGGATTGCACTGATAGACAGACTGATGAAGGGGACAAATGTGGGATTGAAGCAAGTGTCACGTGGTTGCTCGGTTGTTTTCCCTGCATGTTTAACAGAGGGAGCGCGGGCGGTGTGTATCGCATACTGCATGTTGTACCATACTAATTAGTTTGTTTTAGCGGATTACAGCCAAATAATTTTGTTTTTCATTGTTATATGATGGATTTCCGCAAAGTTACATCTATGGGCTAAGAAAGCTCAGAGTCACTCAGAGAGCGATGGAGAACTTTAGAGAGATGGAGAGATCACTAGGAAACTCGGAGTTTTTCTACGCAATCAAATTAGAAATGAGAAAGTGGAAGAACCAGTCACCAGTTCGGTATCGGTTGATGATGACGAATTTTGTTTTTAACCCCCGACGCAAAAACGACGGAGTGTTATAAGTTTGACGTGTCTGTGTGTGTATGTGTGTCTGTCAGTTCCCTCGTAGCGCTCAAACGGGTGAACCGATTTGAATGCGGTTTTTCACAGTACATTTGTATAGATGGTATACTAACAGTCCTGGTAGTGTCCCTTGGCGGGCTCCTGCAGCACCTCCCTGGCACGGGCGAGGAACCGCAAGCACTTGTGGTACTTCCGAGCCGCGGCCTTGTACCGCGCCGCGCCGAACAGCGCGTTGCCGACTCGCTTCACGTCGCGGATGCACAGCATCAACTCTTCAATCTGGAAATGATTTTTTTTTATACAGGGTGTAAATGACATCTTAATGAAAACTTTGAGGTAAGGTTGCATTTAATGTGTTATGTGAAAATACTGAATTCATTTATGTCAGAAATGATTGGTTTCAAATATTGCCATTTTTGAGCGCATTACGCAACGCTTCGCGTAAAATTCACACTAGACTTTTATTAGTAGGTAGGCGGTGCGGTCCACGCTACACGCCGGGTAGGTACCGACGTAAGTACCTACCATCGCGTCAGCGCGGCATTTCCTTTGACAATGCCGCGAACCTCATTATAAATTCTATGCACGTGCCGACTGCCGAATGTACCTACTATGTAGGTTAGCGACCTGTACCTACTCATTAGGTTAGCAGTCAGCTGATCTACAGAAATCTTAAATTTGATTACATTTCTGTTTTAGGTGAAAATAATGAAATAATTACTTTTTCATTTATAACTGCGTTGAGACAGATAGTAATAATGATTTTATACAGTATTCAGTTAAAAAAGAGGTAAAAAATATCGGAAATTTCATGGAAAATTCGACGAAAAATTTCACTACTGGGGATCCTAGAATCATGTACTGAATCCGTGGGACGCGTTTTGGACAACATGTCTGGTTACACCCTTTATATTAATAGCAGGCAAACGAGCAAGCGGGTCACCTGATGTTAAGTGATTACCGCCGCCCATGAACATTTGCAGCACCAGAGAAACCACTAATGCGTTGTCGGCTTTTAAGGAGTTTGTTGATCCGCCCCTTGAATAACCCTATGTCAAAGTTATGTGGGAACACCTCCAAAGGGAGTTGGTTCCACAATTTTTGAGTGCGCGGCAGAAATGACCTCGCGCAACGCTTGGTTGATGTATGCCAGTGATCCAGGTGGCGAGGATGATAGTATATATAAAATATTGTGGATTTCTCAGTTAATTTTTTACACGCTTTACATGTTTACACGCTTTTAAACCTTATCTTAGTTACTGTCCGCGCTCGCGTAGAATAAGGAATTACCAATCACGTGGGGATTTCGGAAAATTCGGCCTTATTCCTTGCCTACGTTATAAAGGAACTTTCGTGCAAAATTTCAGCTTTCTAGGTCCAGTAGACGTCGATGAGTCACTCAGTGGCGAGTCGGAGCCTTTATTCTCATGAATACAGATAATATTAGCATGTACAATGGATATGTGTGTACTCACAGAGAGATTGACGCGCAAATCTTCAGGATACTCGGGCAGGCGGTCGTCTGTACCGTCTCGACAGCACACGTCCCAACTGTCTTCCGTGATCTCTCCGCAGTCCTCTATGAGGCACTCCTATGAAAATCACTACATAGTATAAAACAAAGTCGCTTTTTCTGTCCCTATATCCCTATGTCCCTATGTATGCTTAAATATTTAAAACTATGCAATGGATTTTGATGCGGTTTTTTTTTAATAGATAGAGTGATTCAAGGGGAAGGTTTATAAGTACAAAAATTGGACCCGGTAGGTGGCGCTAATAGCGGGCAGGACGACGTCTGCCGGGTCCGCTAGTTTTAAATATAATTCATTATCACCTGGATAATCCTCTTACGCCTGAACAGATTTCCATCAAACATAGCTAAGTACCATCCCGATTACACATACAGCCACACGCACGCCACACACAGCGTGCGTGCGTGTGTGGCCTGAAGCAGACCTCTGCCGCGAAAAAATATAGCATAAACGCAATAAATAGTAAAATCCTTACGTTAAAACAGGCAATTTCGCTTTTGTTAGAACCTTCCAGGAAATAGAGGCAAAAGAGGGAAATGTCGCCCATTACATCATCATGATCAACCCATTACCGGCTCACTACAGAGCACGGGTCTCCTCTCAGAGTGAGAAGGGTTTTGGCCATAGTCTACCACGCTGGCCAAGCGGATTGGCAGACTTCACACACCTTTGAGAACGTTATGGAGAACTCTCAGGCATGCAGGTTTCCTCACGATGTTTTCCTTCACCGTTAAAGCAAGTGATATTTAAATACTTAAAACGCACATAACTCCGAAAAGTTAGAGGTGCGTGCCCGGGATCGAACCCACGACCTCCGATTAGAAGTCGGTCGTCCTAACCACTAGGCTATCACAGCTTTTTTACATACTTTTTTACATTACATACAACTGAACAACTTCAGCAGTCATCAGCCGTTTTTCTGCTAGTCTTTGCGTCGAGAGTTAAATATACTGAACTAGCTTTTGCCCGCGTTTGCTTCTTCGCTCACGTTAAGTACTTTTCAACCCACTTAAGGGGTGAATTTTCAAAAATCTTTAAGCGGATGCAGGGATGTCTACACCGTAATAGCTAACTGTATGACAAACAGCCCTATTCATGCAGTGGTTTGAGTTATGCGTTGATAGATCTGCAGTCAGTCAATCACCTTTTCCTTTTATATATTTAGTTTACTGACCATTGTAAGCTGTCCGTCGTCGGCGAGCTGCTGTATCTCGGTGACGACGCCCAGGCCGGCGAGCACGCGGCCGCACGCCACGTTGGTGCCGTCCAGCTGTGGGCACGGCACCGTGGTGATGCAGAACTGGGAGCCGTAGGACATACTGACCACTGTGAGCTGTCCGTCGTCGGCGAGCTGCTGTATCTCGGTGACGACGCCCAGGCCGGCGAGCACGCGGCCGCACGCCACGTTGGTGCCGTCCAGCTGTGGGCACGGCACCGTGGTGATGCAGAACTGGGAGCCGTAGGACATACTGACCACTGTGAGCTGTCCGTCGTCGGCGAGCTGCTGTATCTCGGTGACGACGCCCAGGCCGGCGAGCACGCGGCCGCACGCCACGTTGGTGCCGTCCAGCTGTGGGCACGGCACCGTGGTGATGCAGAACTGGGAGCCGTAGGACATACTGACCACTGTGAGCTGTCCGTCGTCGGCGAGCTGCTGTATCTCGGTGACGACGCCCAGGCCGGGGAGCACGCGGCCGCACGCCACGTTGGTGCCGTCCAGCTGTGGGCACGGCACCGTGGTGATGCAGAACTGGGAGCCGTAGGACATACTGACCACTGTGAGCTGTCCGTCGTCGGCGAGCTGCTGTATCTCGGTGACGACGCCCAGGCCGGCGAGCACGCGGCCGCACGCCACGTTGGTGCCGTCCAGCTGTGGGCACGGCACCGTGGTGATGCAGAACTGGGAGCCGTAGGACATACTGACCACTGTGAGCTGTCCGTCGTCGGCGAGCTGCTGTATCTCGGTGACGACGCCCAGGCCGGCGAGCACGCGGCCGCACGCCACGTTGGTGCCGTCCAGCTGTGGGCACGGCACCGTGGTGATGCAGAACTGGGAGCCGTAGGACATACTGACCACTGTGAGCTGTCCGTCGTCGGCGAGCTGCTGTATCTCGGTGACGACGCCCAGGCCGGCGAGCACGCGGCCGCACGCCACGTTGGTGCCGTCCAGCTGTGGGCACGGCACCGTGGTGATGCAGAACTGGGAGCCGTAGGACATACTGACCACTGTGAGCTGTCCATCGTCGGCGAGCTGCTGTATCTCGGTGACGACGCCCAGGCCGGCGAGCACGCGGCCGCACGCCACGTTGGTGCCGTCCAGCTGTGGGCACGGCACCGTGGTGATGCAGAACTGGGAGCCGTAGGACATACTGACCACTGTGAGCTGTACGTCGTCGGCGAGCTGCTGTATCTCGGTGACGACGCCCAGGCCGGCGAGCACGCGGCCGCACGCCACGTTGGTGCCGTCCAGCTGTGGGCACGGCACCGTGGTGATGCAGAACTGGGAGCCGTAGGACATACTGACCACTGTGAGCTGTCCGTCGTCGGCGAGCTGCTGTATCTCGGTGACGACGCCCAGGCCGGCGAGCACGCGGCCGCACGCCACGTTGGTGCCGTCCAGCTGTGGGCACGGCACCGTGGTGATGCAGAACTGAGAGCCGTAGGACATACTGACCACTGTGAGCTGTCCGTCGTCGGCGAGCTGCTGTATCTCGGTGACGACGCCCAGGCCGGCGAGCACGCGGCCGCACGCCACGTTGGTGCCGTCCAGCTGTGGGCACGGCACCGTGGTGATGCAGAACTGGGAGCCGTAGGATATACTGACCACTGTGAGCTGTCCGTCGTCGGCGAGCTGCTGTATCTCGGTGACGACGCCCAGGCCGGCGAGCACGCGGCCGCACGCCACGTTGGTGCCGTCCAGCTGTGGGCACGGCACCGTGGTGATGCAGAACTGGGAGCCGTAGGACATACTGACCACTGTGAGCTGTCCGTCGTCGGCGAGCTGCTGTATCTCGGTGACGACGCCCAGGCCGGCGAGCACGCGGCCGCACGCCACGTTGGTGCCGTCCAGCTGTGGGCACGGCACCGTGGTGATGCAGAACTGAGAGCCGTAGGACATACTGACCACTGTGAGCTGTCCGTCGTCGGCGAGCTGCTGTATCTCGGTGACGACGCCCAGGCCGGCGAGCACGCGGCCGCACGCCACGTTGGTGCCGTCCAGCTGTGGGCACGGCACCGTGGTGATGCAGAACTGGGAGCCGTAGGACATACTGACCACTGTGAGCTGTCCGTCGTCGGCGAGCTGCTGTATCTCGGTGACGACGCCCAGGCCGGCGAGCACGCGGCCGCACGCCACGTTGGTGCCGTCCAGCTGTGGGCACGGCACCGTGGTGATGCAGAACTGGGAGCCGTTGGAGTGGCGCCCCGCGTTGGCCATACTGACCACGCCTGTATGGTGCTAAAATAAATAAATACATCTCTGTCTCTCTCTCTTTTCTTTGACTCATATTCCTCTGAGGGTCGTGAGCCCTTTGTATTAATCACATAATGGTGGGCGGTTTTTTCTTGGGATAATAAGGCATACGAGTCAACAAAGAGTATATGATTCAGATTCCTAGGGTGAGATCTATCATACTAGACTCAGACTCAAGACAAAGTTAAAACAGGATATAAATATGTTTGTTGCATCCCACTTTATATATGTTTCTACTACATTTTTGGAAAACAAGTAACAGTTTAAAATATTTATTGCAATCGATTTGGTTACTGACTGTAAACAAACTGTTCTCAGAGTTCTCTTTAACAAAAAATTTTACTAAAAAACTAAATGTAATCTTACAGTATGTTCTCAGAGTTCTCTTTGACAAAAATTTTTACTAAAAAACTAAATGTAATCTTACAGTAAGTTTAAAGTTTTCATCTTCAAACGTTGGTCCGTATATACTCTCACCGCCCGTTCCGTCGTTGTTGATGATGTCGCCACCTTGCAGCATGAACTGTGATATTGCTGCAAATAAAACTTACTCAATACATAACATAACAGTATTATTCATATTATAATGCGTTTCACAGGTGCAGGAGGGTCCGCCTGACGAATCACCCAATGAACTGGGCGCACAGGCATGCTACATAGGACTTGAATCAGTGTGAGGAATACCTAAAAATAACCTACGCATAACTGTATTCTCCACCTAGGGCGATACCCAGCTGCTTTTTCCAAAGAAGAGAAGAAAGTTGGTGGTTTTTTTATGTGATCGAAAATTATCTATACTAATATTATAAAGCTGAAGAGTTTG
This sequence comes from Melanargia galathea, assembly GCA_920104075.1. Lineage (NCBI taxonomy): Eukaryota > Metazoa > Arthropoda > Insecta > Lepidoptera > Nymphalidae > Melanargia > Melanargia galathea. The sequence goes on from OV049877.1 coordinate 14,845,366, forward strand.
TAGCGCTAATCTCAGGAACTACCAGACAGATTTCAAACAATCTTTCACCGTTGGATATGTACGTGATCCCTGAGTGCTATAGGCTATAAATTATGTACCACGGGCGAAGCCAGGGCGGACCGCTAGTGATAAAAGAATTTTCTTACCTCTATGAAATCTACATCCCTTATAGTGCAGGGGTTTGCCAAAGACACCAATACCCCTCTCACCAGTGCACAAGGCTCGGAAATTCTCAGCAGTCTTAGGCACCACATCATATCTCAACTCTATAACAATTCGACCAGCTGAAACAGATATAGTATATTATGTGAACACTTTAATTACTTCTGTCAGCATTGATTCGGGTAAAGTATGGTTTAAGAATGCACATAGGATAAACATTCAAACATTCATTATAGTATAGATTTTTTGGGCCAGAAACCTTCGCATGATGCAGAACAATTCATCAAACTTGCATTATGATCAGATGAATAGTTTAGCAGTGCATAGAGGACATACATATAAGCATTTGGGCCAGAACCTTCGCAGGCGTATGCAGAACAATTCACCAAAGTTTCATCATAATCAGACGAATAGTTTAACAGTGCATGCAGATCAATATTGATTGTTTTTAAATCAACCATAATATTTAGTTGTTATCTTTGCATCACGAATGAGCTCATTTCGTATGGCCACAGCCTGTCCGGTGTACCTGTATTAATAGAGGTCAGTAGTAGTAGTAATCTTTATTGCAACACAGAACCTCAGTGTGCGAACCTCGTAAAAATTTATCCACACAGAGTGAAAAATTTAAATATTTTAAAATTCAATACAATATTACCAATTTAAATACATTTAGTCACATTCGAGTTGTTCAACCTTCAGATTTATCAACGTTATGACTTATGACTGACATTTATTTGTTTGTAAAACTATGTTGTGACCTATGCCCACATACATTAATTGACCTACGGCATATATTACCTGATATTAAAAGCTATTACTATCAAAAGTACAAGCATTGGAAACATTGTAATGCTTTCCCAATGAACAGAATATGATACTAGTTGGTTATAAATAGTAATAATCTTAAAATATATCATCTCCTCTTTATGTGAAGTTAGTAAGTAATACATTTAATATGAATGTTCAATGTATAGTAAACGCATTTATCAGTAATGTTGTCATTTTAATGAAACATAATAAACATATAACTAACCTTTCTCGCCATCGATTGAAATATCTAAGAATACTAAAGGGTTTCTTTGTTTTTGCTGGGTCCCCGTTATCATTCTTAACGATGTATCACAGAACACTTGCCATTTAGGAGAAACTAAACATACAGCTAGATTTCATAAGCACCATTATCGACCATTTCATTGATATTTCCATGGATAAAAGCCGCCGAATAATGGTTAATTATTTAACTAAACAAAAACAAAGTAAAAAAAACAGAATTTTGCTCGACCTACCCCAAACCACAGATTAATATAGAAATTCACAGACCACAAAAATAGGATAGATTATAATTGTAGGTACGGTAAGTACTAGGTATAATTTCTACAAAATAGGTACGTGCCACAGAGCAAGAAAACAATGAACAATAGTCCAATTTGTATTAAATTGGGGAATCTTTATGGGTGAAATAAATTATCGGGCCTACAATTTGGCAGTGAGACTACAAGTAGGTCCTGCAGATCAGGCTTTACAATACTTGACACTGAAAGTAGGACCCTGCTTTAGCATTCATTTTTTAACCGACTTCAAAAAAAGGAGGTTCTGTATTCGATCCGTATGTATGTATGTATGTATGTATGTATGTATGTATGTATGTATGTAAGTATGTTCGCGATTATCTCTGCAACTAATGAACCGATTTTGAAATTTTCACAGTAGCTTCCTTTTATGATATAGGCGTACACTAGGAAAGGATTATTGGAAATTCCACCACTAAGGGGGTTAAATAGGGGATGAAAGTTTGTATGAAAGTCTGTCATTTTTCAAGTTACATCCATGAAAATTGGTATTTGGGCTTTCCATAAAAAATAAAAAAAATATGAATTTCAGGATTATTGAAATTTCTATCCGCAAGTGGGTTAAGTAGGGGATGAAAGTTTAAATGAGACCCCGTCACGTTTTCGTCATTTATCAAGTTATATCTATGAAAATTGGGATTTAGATGTTCGGTTAAAAATTAAGAATTACGTGTTAAAAGAATTGTGAAAAAACTACCCCTAAGTTGGTACAATGGGAGATGGAAGTTTGTATGAGATTAAAAATTCACGCAAGTGAAGTCGCGAGCATCTCAGTAAGTAATGTACTTACAGAGCTGGTTCTGGTCTTAAATTGTAGCAATTTTATTCTACTTTAAAAACGCCCTGAAAAGGTAGTGTCAAGAACTAGTCCTTTTGGGTTATAATCGTCAAAATCTGAAAAAAATCCCAAATTTTTTCGTTTTTTGACAAAGTTGCGTTCGTCGCTCGAGGTCACAAACTTGGATTAATCATTGGGCCAACATCATAAACAAGTCTGCAAAAAATCAGAACTACCCGATTTAACGCAAGGTACCCCATACTAGCAAATCCTAAAGTTACTGGACTATTATAGTATGACACAAAAAATGTATATGTCACAGGATAATTAATAATATATAGATCATAATCTATTTTACATAGTTCTCATTTGTATTATTATTATTATTTATCACTAAAAAGCATAAAATAATTTTTTTCAAAGAAAAATGAACCGACTTCAAACGTTTCGAACTAAAAAGTTTAAAATAATTTTTTATTCATTTAGATTGACGATTAAACTACCTAACTCAAATGATATATAATTTTTTGGAGTCGGCGCCAAACCACATTCAATTTGTGTATATACTACCTACTACCTACTACTATATAGTACCTACTCTACTTATTATTATTATCTCTATGCCGTGGTCCCACCACTCACAGCTATCAATTGTAATTTGTCAATGTCAAATGTCAGTTGCGTCATCTCACATCTGTGGACACCACGGATAAATTTAGCAAAGCAGCAATGAATTTTTAAATATTATAAAAGACTTATTTCCAAGCAAGTAGAAGACATCAAGGTACATTTTTATACTTTAACTGTTGTATATAAATATAAGCTTTCATCAAGTTCCTTTCTTTATGTTTCTAACTGGTATTTAAACAGGTTTTATATTGATGAGTTGTAATCGCTTGTAATCCAATAGTTGTGTACTCAATGATAAGTAGTAATTTCAGGTAACAATGTCTTCGTCGGCGATATACATATTGGATGTGAAGGGTAAAGTTCTCATATCGAGAAATTACCGTGGAGATGTCGATATGAGTGTCATAGACAAGTTTATGCCGCTTCTAATGGAGAAGGAAGAAGAGGGAATGTTGACGCCATTACTGCAGACGAGCGAGTGCACTTTTGCTTATATCAAGACAAATAACTTGTATATTGTCTCTACCACAAAGAAAAACGCTAATATTGCCCTTGTGTTTGTATTCCTGTATAAAATAGTTGAAGTGATGACTGAGTACTTCAAGGAATTGGAAGAGGAGAGTATTCGTGACAACTTTGTTGTGATTTACGAGCTGATGGATGAACTGTTAGACTTTGGCTACCCACAGACAACTGACAGCAAGATTCTCCAAGAGTACATAACACAAGAGGGCCACAAGTTAGAAATGCAGCCTCGAATCCCAATGGCGGTCACTAATGCTGTGTCATGGAGGTCAGAAGGCATTAAATACAGGAAAAATGAAGTATTCCTCGATGTTATTGAATCTGTTAACTTGTTGGCTAACTCTAATGGAAATGTTCTGAGGAGTGAGATTGTTGGCGCCATCAAAATGAGAGTTTACTTATCCGGTATGCCAGAGTTACGACTCGGTTTGAACGATAAGGTTCTCTTTGAGAGCACTGGCCGGGGAAAATCAAAGTCGGTCGAACTAGAAGATGTGAAGTTCCACCAGTGTGTCAGATTGTCACGATTCGAAAATGATAGAACAATCTCTTTCATACCACCTGATGGAGAATTTGAACTTATGTCCTACAGACTAAATACACATGTGAAACCTCTGATATGGATTGAATCTGTGATAGAGCGCCATGCACACTCAAGAGTGGAGTATATGATCAAAGCTAAATCCCAGTTCAAGAGACGTTCCACTGCTAATAACGTTGAGATAATTATTCCCGTCCCTCCCGATGCTGATTCCCCAAAATTCAAAACTACTATTGGAAGTGTGAAATACACTCCAGAACAAAATGCTATCACATGGTCTATTAAATCATTCCCAGGAGGTAAGGAGTACTTAATGAGGGCTCACTTTGGTCTACCGTCAGTTGAGTGTGAAGACACGGACGGTAAGCCACCTATTCAAGTGAAATTTGAAATTCCATACTTCACAACCTCCGGCATCCAAGTGAGATACCTCAAAATCATTGAGAAGAGCGGCTACCAAGCTCTGCCCTGGGTTCGATACATTACACAGAATGGTGACTATCAACTAAGAACTAACTAAATTATGACATGTTATTTTGTTACATTCCTTCTTATTTATAAGTTGCACCTAGATTTGAATCATTATGTATTTGCAATTTTATCTTAAATTGTATTTTAGAAGTATTATTTAAGAAATATTTGACCCATAATAAATAATCCCAGCTATGTTTTCTTTTTCTTTGAAGTTTTCCAGAGAAGTTGGAGGTGTCTCGCTTAGATTTGTACCTATAATAATAGGTAGTGTCTAGTGAATAGTGATAACTGATACCATCAAAAAAAAAAAATCACAAATAATTCAGATTGGCAGCACCGTTTGTCTTGTAAACATCTAGACCTTAAAATTAAATAATAAGTTATCACAGAAATCATGCTCATAAAATTCAGTAGGTATTTTGTAAAAAAATTAAGCGAGAAGTAAATACCTATATTGTATTTTTATAGTTCTAAGCACATTAATTTACAAGTATAAATTAAAAATTTAAAAAACCCCTGACATTCGCCATTTTGTGGGGCCGGTCATCTTATATTTGCATAGTGCTATTCTACTAGTCAAGCCCTTTCATTTCATACCCATATTAAGGGAGTTGTGAAAAAATATGTAATCCGCCATTTTGTAGCAGCGGCCATCTTGGATCGATTTTCATCAAACATAGCTAACAACACTCGACTAATTCACCTTTCAAACAAAAAAACCGCATTCAAATCGGTCCACCCGTTTGAGCGACACAGGGGAACAGACAGACACGTCAAACTTATAACACCCCGTCGTTTTTGCGTCGGCGCGGGGGTTAAAAATAGTAGAGGTCGACCAGAATCTCATGAAAAATAGGGAAATTAAATTTTGTAGTAAGCAACACTAGGTTATCTCGGCTGCCCTAGTGATAAACAAAGTAATTACATTCAGAACACCTTACCTGGGATCGTTTCACGAAACGAAAAATCAAGCAACAACACGAAACAAAAACAAAGTAATCAACATCCAATTACTTTGTTTTTGTGTTGTGCTTGTTGCTTACGTCTTGGTTTTGCATTTATATTCCGGGTTAGTGTGTGCAGTTACTTTGTTTGGGCAATTCAAATTTCAGTAAACGGTTCAAGTTATTTGAAATATTAAACTGTGGTAAAAAACTACTCAACATAAAACTTTTGTTAATGCAAAAAGTCAATTTCACAAAAAATGTCAGTTACTTTGTTTATCGCTAGGGCAGCCGTAGTGTTGCTAACTTTTAATTTCATTTCCGTATTTTTCGTGAGATTCTAGTCGATCTATACCTAACGTTCCTTTCCCTAGCCAAAGATATTAATTTATCTTTCCGCTTACATTTTCTGTCTGCGTGACAGAAATCGGAATTGTCTCTGTGACAGTTATTGTTTTGGAGACTCAAAAAGTAGTAAGTATAAAAAAAAGTCTTGGACTGTGGTCTTGGAGTCCGAGCATAGATAATACACTACTACCTGCTATAGATGCGAAACGTTGAGATGTATTTAAAAGTTTTTCCTCCACCGTCTAAAGATGGCGTTAGTATTGAAACCACATGTAGATACCAAATAGACCGATAGATGGCGCTTTTCGTACATGTCGACCTTGGGGGCTCCGCTCATAAATAATTACTATTCAGGGTAAATAAATAATCCGATTTAAAATTCAGATCGATTTTCCTTTAAATATATTTTGGAAAATAACTCTAAATTTTAAAACGGATTATTTATTTGTTTTTTAAGTTTATTAGTAAAAATGAAACACAAAGTATTTATTTTGTTTTATATTTTGTATGAATGTTTTAATACATAACATGCATAAGCATGTTCTTTTATTAAATCATTTTTTTTAACATTGTAATTTTACCTTTTAATATTTTGTTTACCCCCATACACCAACTGTGAAGTAAGTATTAGTTTAATAAGTAGTCAATGAAATAATGAATAGTTTAAGTTTAGAAAAATGCGCTTTACATTTAGACAAGATATCAAAATTACAATATATTGTTATATCCTTGAGTTGTTAAACCTAACACACTCTTCCAAGATTCAAACTTTTCCTTGTGGGGATACTCCCATTTAGGAAATCTATGCAATGTACCTGAAAAAATGAAGAATTGGTCACAATCTTGGATGATATGGACATTGGATTTTTACGTGGGATATAAGTACCTACATAATATAGTATAAACTTTATGCAAACAAACTTACCATCAACAGTACACCCAAAATGAAATTCCGTTCCAATAGTTCTGAAGTTCCGATTTTTTAGGCATTTTGTCAAGAAACCGAAAATAGATGCCAGGTATGTCGTATGTATAAGGAAACAGAAATCAATTTGCAAAGTCGGGTAAAATCGTTTGGAGAAGAAATCACAGAGTCCATTAACAGTCCAAGTCGTCGTTATAAACAAAAACCACTATTAATAAAACAAAGAAAATGAGAAAACTAAGAAATAATGCACTGCAAATAACCGTTGAAAAAGTTTGTAAAACTTCAGTTTTTGACACTTGATTTAATTGAACTTTGACAAGTGACAGATTAGGTATGCATAAGGCGAACATCCTGCCATCTAGTTTCACATTTAAACAATTTCTTGAAAGTTGTACCACCCCGGACGCTAGAGGTCACTCGTTTATTTAATAATTTTCGACTTCGAATTTGTATGACAGTTTCATCCCCATGAGTCCGAGTTTGTTTGTCGCGAGAGGTGCGCGGGAGTTTTATAATTTTGTTTGTTTTTATTGGTTTCATGCGAATGAGAAAATCAACAAGATGTTGAAAAATGCTCAGAAAATTTGCATTTTATGTCGTAGATGTTACAGCGATGTGTTACCTACAAGCGAAATCAACGTGATCAAGCAGGAAAGATTTGTGAAAGATAAGAACCAGGCGACGAGTAATTATAACCTCCAAGATGTAAAACTTGAAGATAATGCTAATTCAAAAGAGTTAAGAGTTAACGAAGTGAATATACAAATGATATCGAGGAACATTTATGACCAACTGTTCAAAGATCAAGCTTCAAACGCTAGTCCTAATGTAATTAAAAGGTATATGTTGCATTGTTTGTGTACCTACTACATATTCATTATTTTACCTACTCTCTACAACCCACAAATTATCTTGCTTCACTCTATCACTAGAAGCTGTACAAGGTTCTTCTGTCTCGCGATCATATGCTGATATTTGACTGACCCGTTGGCGCGGTTGGCAGTGACCCTGCTTTCCGCTCCGGGGTTGCGGGTTCGATTCCCGCCCTGAGTCTGGGTGTATTTATGTAAGTATATAAGTATGTATTATGTATATACTATACTATATATTTAATAAAAAATTATATATATCTATATTGTATATATGTAAATATGTCTATCAGTCGGTTGTTACCTATAACACAGCCATTAAGTTGCCTACTTTAGGAACAGACGACCGTGTGTGTATGTGTGAATATTTATTATTATTATTATTATTATATATGCTTGAGTGATGATGTGTGTTGTGGTGTGAATGATGCGCCAAAGTTTTTGACATAACATGCAAGCAAGCCCAGAATATTTAATTCGTGATTTGGAAATCAGAATCTTTAGGAAGTTTTTGTTTACCATAATTGAAATTTAAAAAAATCTACATGCAAGCAAGCCCAGAATATTACATTTGTGATTTGGAAATCAGAATCTCAAGGAAGTTTTTATGTTTACCATAATTAAAAAAATCTAACATCACTATCCAATTTCTTTTTTGAATTTAACTAAATGGTAGGGATGACTGTAGGCGGGTCACATATTACAAAAAAAATTGACACTCTGAAAGCGCTCTGCTCATACTATATTCTGTATTTTGTACTAGACTGCACATAATCATAATTTTGTCTTGTTGTTCTTTGATTAATGGTCACCAGATGAACAAAAATAATTTCTAATAGACAATTTCTGAAAATAGTTAATATATGTCTGGCCTTATAAGTACTTCTACAAACAGACTCAATACTCTTTTCAGCTGTCAAGATGATCTGCAAAGGCATGGTATAGACTTCAAAAACATCACTCACATACCAGATGTAGAGTTAAAATTACCAGAATTGGAAGGGAAAGATATTCTGGAACATTTTTATAATATTGGAAACAAACAAAGTGCTCCTTATAAAAAGCTTCTTGAGGTGTTGTCAACATGTATGCTTCCAGCTTTACCAAAGGTAAGATTTTTTTTTTTTTTACGTCTCACCTGCGATCAGTCCCAGGACTATGAGCAAATTTGTTGAAGGCCATATTGTTTTGTAGAGGCCAGTCCTCATTAGGCATCGAAAGGTAAGATTTAGGTCATTTTATAATTTCTAAATTGTCTTTGGTCTGCTGGGCTATTCTGTAACTTAGTTACTAACTGAAAATAGTTGCCAACGAATTAGTTTGATATACATTACGAGAGAGCTAATCAGTGCTTACGAACGATCCCCAAGTCCTCCCTGCGACCCCCTCCCCAATACACTGTTTACTGTTTGGTTAAATTAAAAAATATCAATATTTTTAAAAACAAAAAATTGTCGATTGCTAGTTTTTTCCTGTGACATTCCTTAAGGTTTTAAAAATCTTGTGACCTGCTGATCTTGGAACCATCTGTGACCTGATGATCTTGGAACCATCTGGAAAGTATACCCTTTTAATAGTATTAGTAGTATTTTAATAAATACCCAAAAGAAGAATTTCAAATCGGTTCAGGCGTCATTGAGTAATTGGGGAACATACATGAAAAGATTCCGACAAATTGAGAACCAGTCCTCCTTTTTTGAAGTCGTTTAAAAATAAGCCACATTGCTCAGTTAAAAAAAAATCCTCTTGTCATCAGAAATGGTTGAAACACAAGGGGTGGACCAGGTATACATCGGAGAGAACTGAATCGGTGCCATACCCCCCTGATGATGCTCTCATCCTCGATGTGGAAGTGTTAATGACGGCTGGCAAAAGACCCACTTTGGCTTGTGCAGTGTCTCCGGATGCCTGGTATGGTTTTCTTACTTTATTACATCCCACCATAACCATAGCCTAAGTTGTTGTCCTAATTGGTTAACTAACCTAACCTAACTGGTAATTGGATGCGATTTCGTCTTACTATGAAAATTAGTACTGCGCTCGCCGGATGACTTGCGAGCTTGTCTGGTGGGAGGCTTCAGCCGTGGCTGGTTACCTTACCGGCAAAAACCGTGCCGGCAAGCGATTTAGCGTTCCGGTACGGTGCCGTGTAGAAACAATCCAAACAAAAACATTTCATGTGAATAATAAGGCCAACTTCCTATCAAAAAGTTTCGGCCATTAAAAGTACTGATATCAAAAATTATGACCAAGTCCTTTGCTAGGCTCGATAAATGAAACCATACAGTTTTAGAAGGTATATCTTCTTCGATCACCCTCAAGCTGTCATACCATTCCTAATGATCCTGTTAAAATATTTTTAAATAATTTATGTCTTACTAATAACACTATAATATGAAGCTCATTTGGGACTGAGAATAGTTTTATTGTTTTCAACTTGACAACATTTTTGCACTCCTTTGAATTTGTTTAATTTAAAAAATGTTGCCAAGTTGAAAACAATAAAACTATTCTCAGTCCCAAATGAGCTTCATATTATAGTGTTATTAGTAAGACATAAATTATTTAAAAATATTTTAACAGGATCATTAGGAATGGTATGACAGCTTGAGGGTGATCGAAGAAGATATACCTTCTAAAACTGTATGGTTTCATTTATCGAGCCTAGCAAAGGACTTGGTCATAATTTTTGATATCAGTACTTTTAATGGCCGAAACTTTTTGATAGGAAGTTGGCCTTATTATTCACATGAAATGTTTTTGTTTGGATCTCACTCCTTTTTTCTAAGTATTTCAAAGTTAATTCAATGAGTATAATGAAGTCTTTTTTCTCTCTTACGCTTCAGTATAATTAGGAATAGAACCCTATCACATTTTACGGTCTGATTAGATGTGGTTTAATCTTCAATACATAGTATAAAACAAAGTCGCTTTCTCTGTTCTAATTGGGTGAATTTTTATTTTGTTCGTCTGTCTGTCAAAATCACAGATAACAGAAACTCCACTCCAGAGTATTTCCACTCAGTGGTCAGTTTCAGAACTTAGAACCATACGGCTTAACTAAGAGAAGATTTTGAGTATTTGACTCTCATTAAGTTTAATGAATAGTATTAGATATTAGTGATACCTAGTAGCCGGAATCAACAGGACACCAAAGTCTCCTCCAAACCTCCAAAGTCGGCCACCCATCCATTTCCTGACTTGGGTCAAGGTTGCTTATCAAAATTATTAAGAAAATCGCGCTTCTGGTTTTATTGGCAAAGACGAATCTCAAACTACTGGAAGGAACGGGCTTAGGCACACAGATAGCTATTAATGTGGCGTACGACATCCGCAAAGAAAGGATTTTTGAAAATTCAACCCCTTAGGGGGTAATATAGGGGTTTAAAATTTGTGTAGTCCACGCCGACGAAGTCGCGCCCGCGACTTCGATAAAAAAATATACCTCTTGGCGTTTTATTATTTACCTACACTTTACTTTATATTAGAACTCAAGACCAGTAAGATTGACCCCTTGCTAGAAAACTTAAAAAGTCACATCTCCCTAAATAGTGCACCGATTTCGATGAAACAAGAACCATATATAGCTTCGAATAAAGTAAAATACATTTATTAAAACAAAATGAAAATTTGTTCAGTATTTTTTGTGTGATGTGGGAACAGACAGATTTTTATATATCTTTGAATTGGTCAGTGTCTGATGCAACTTTTGGACATTTTTCGATTTTTTCCTTCATATACACACTAAGACTCATCTTCTTACCAAATTTCAATATTCCACATACACGGGAAGTGCGTCATAATTTTGATCAGTCAGTGAGTAGGTCTTGTTTTATGTGATTTTCAAACCTCTGTATCTCAGAAACGGTTCAACTTGAAAATTTGAAACTTTCAATTTATCATCACATCCACGAGTTTAACTTATATTTCAAATTTCGTAGGATTACTATCCCGCGAACCAGAGTTATGAGGGGGGTCAAAACAGCTCGAAATGGATCGTGTAAATAACACACTCATGCGACAAGGCCGGAGGAACTTGGCCTGGCGCACTTCGTGCGCCTAGATGCAGGGGTATGCATACCTCTTCCAAGATAGCCCGCTTCTGCCCACTATGTAAATCCAAGATGGCCACCACAACAAAATGGCGAATGTCGGGGGTTTTTTAAATTTTTAATTTATACTTGTTGTGTTTTGATACTCTAAAGTAAGGGCCTGTTTCACCACCTTCTAATAAGTATCGAATAGTCTAAACGTAAGCTTTGTCACTTTCTTACTTTATGTCAAGTGACAGAGACAGAATATGTGAATAAGCTATCGAGCACTTATTAGAAGGTGGTGAAACAGACCCTTAATAGATCAAAGTTGTCGCAATGTACCAAAAAGATAACCCCACAGGTACGGCTGGGTTAGTGAACCTCTGGCGAACGGCGAGGCACATCAGAGACACGACAGTGTGAGTTACGAGGATCTGATTCCTCTGGAAACGGACGGAACTGAGCAGTTCCAGCTGGAGTCACCACACTTGGACAGGCCGCGGATAGTGGTGGGCCACAACGTCTCGTATGACAGGGCGAAGATTAAGGAGCAGTACTGGTTGAATAAGACAGGTAAGTTCTTCATCCGCATACGATAACGTGCTCTGAAAATGTACGTAAAATTCATTGCGCGAAGCACACCCGAAACACGACAGTGAGAGATATGACGACCTGATTCCTCTGGAAACGGACGGAACTGAGCAGATCCAGTTGGAGTCATTGAACAGGCCGCGGATCGTGGTGGGGCATAACGTCTCGTATGACAGCGCGAAGATTAAGGAACAGTACTGGTTGAATAAGACAGGTAAGTTCTTAATCCGCATAAGATAAAGTGCTCTGAAAATGTACGTAAAATTCATTGCGCGAAGCACACAAATACGACAGTGTGAGATATGACGACCTGATTCCTCTGGCAATGGACGGAACTGAGCAGTTCCAGTTGAAGTCATCACAATTGGACAGGCCGCGGATAGTGGTGGGCCATAACGTCTCGTATGACAGGGCGAAGATTAAGGAGCAGTACTGGTTGAATAAGACAGGTAAGTCTTTAATCCGCATACGATAATGTGCTCTGAAAATGTACGTAAAATTCATTGCGCGAAGCACACCAGAAACACGACTTTGAGAGATATGACGACCTGATTCCTCTGGAAACGGACGGAACTGAGCAGTTCCAGTTGACGTCATCACAATTGGACAGGCCGCGGATATTGGTGATCTATAACGTCTCGTATGACAGGAGAGTAATTTAATATTTATCAAAGGACAGGGCGGAGATTAAGGAACAGTACTGGTTGAATAAGACAGGTAAGTCTTTCTTATTCCGTACTTCGCGTTCCGTGCTTCGAATGCGCTAATAATTGCGGGCAAACGAGCATGTGGGTCACACTGATGTTAAGTGAATGCTGGGCGGCGCCCATGAACATTAGCAACACATGAGGAACCACTAATGCGTTGCCGGCTTTTGAGGAAGTGGACTGGAATAAGCTCGCTGCCGGAACGCATCGGATGCTTTGCGGCAGATTACGGCTGGAGTGTGATCGCTGGCCAGGCGGATTCGGGGTAGAATCCTACCACAAAGCCATGGAAATGTGATACTTGGTCCAAAAACTTTCTTGCGTGAGGCACTACCTAAAGTTGGCGATTAGCTTTCATATATTTTTCTACAAAAACCTCCTCCTCATCTGGCTTATTGTATTTATAAAGTTTGTATTTGATGGCTATGTCTGGTGGGAGGCTTCAGCCATGGCTAGTTACTACCCTATCGGCTAAGCGGTTCCGCCAAGCAATTTAGCGTTCCGGTATGGTGACGCGTACAATTTGATCAGGGGTATAGATAAAACGCTGTCATACCTCTTCCAAGTTAGCCCGCTTCCACCTTAGACTGCATCGTCACTTAACATCAGGTGAGATTGCAGTTAAGGACTAACTTGTAGATAAATAAAAAAAATGTCCGCAGGCGTGCGTTTCATGGACACGATGTCAATGCACACGTGCGTCAGCGGCGTCACCAGCTACCAGCGCACCGTGCTCAAGACGAAGAACAAAGAACCGCACCCCTCAGACGACGACTGGATGGAGATCAGCTCGCTCAACAGCTTGACCGACGTGAGTGCTAGCTGCTAACGTTTCATGGACACGATGTCAATGCACACGTGCGTCAGCGGCGTCACCAGCTACCAGCGCACCGTGCTCAAGACGAAGAACAAAGAACCGCACCCCTCAGACGACGACTGGATGGAGATCAGCTCGCTCAACAGCTTGACCGACGTGAGTGCTAGCTGCTAACGTTTCATGGACACGATGTCAATGCACACGTGCGTCAGCGGCGTCACCAGCTACCAGCGCACCGTGCTCAAGACGAAGAACAAAGAACCGCACCCCTCAGACGACGACTGGATGGAGATCAGCTCGCTCAACAGCTTGACCGACGTGAGTGCTAGCTGCTAACGTTTCATGGACACGATGTCAATGCACACGTGCGTCAGCGGCGTCACCAGCTACCAGCGCACCGTGCTCAAGACGAAGAACAAAGAACCGCACCCCTCAGACGACGACTGGATGGAGATCAGCTCGCTCAACAGCTTGACCGACGTGAGTGCTAGCTGCTAACGTTTCATGGACACGATGTCAATGCACACGTGCGTCAGCGGCGTCACCAGCTACCAGCGCACCGTGCTCAAGACGAAGAACAAAGAACCGCACCCCTCAGACGACGACTGGATGGAGATCAGCTCGCTCAACAGCTTGACCGACGTGAGTGCTAGCTGCTAACGTTTCATGGACACGATGTCAATGCACACGTGCGTCAGCGGCGTCACCAGCTACCAGCGCACCGTGCTCAAGACGAAGAACAAAGAACCGCACCCCTCAGACGACGACTGGATGGAGATCAGCTCGCTCAACAGCTTGACCGACGTGAGTGCTAGCTGCTAACGTTTCATGGACACGATGTCAATGCACACGTGCGTCAGCGGCGTCACCAGCTACCAGCGCACCGTGCTCAAGACGAAGAACAAAGAACCGCACCCCTCAGACGACGACTGGATGGAGATCAGCTCGCTCAACAGCTTGACCGACGTGAGTGCTAGCTGCTAACGTTTCATGGACACGATGTCAATGCACACGTGCGTCAGCGGCGTCACCAGCTACCAGCGCACCGTGCTCAAGACGAAGAACAAAGAACCGCACCCCTCAGACGACGACTGGATGGAGATCAGCTCGCTCAACAGCTTGACCGACGTGAGTGCTAGCTGCTAACGTTTCATGGACACGATGTCAATGCACACGTGCGTCAGCGGCGTCACCAGCTACCAGCGCACCGTGCTCAAGACGAAGAACAAAGAACCGCACCCCTCAGACGACGACTGGATGGAGATCAGCTCGCTCAACAGCTTGACCGACGTGAGTGCTAGCTGCTAACGTTTCATGGACACGATGTCAATGCACACGTGCGTCAGCGGCGTCACCAGCTACCAGCGCACCGTGCTCAAGACGAAGAACAAAGAACCGCACCCCTCAGACGACGACTGGATGGAGATCAGCTCGCTCAACAGCTTGACCGACGTGAGTGCTAGCTGCTAACGTTTCATGGACACGATGTCAATGCACACGTGCGTCAGCGGCGTCACCAGCTACCAGCGCACCGTGCTCAAGACGAAGAACAAAGAACCGCACCCCTCAGACGACGACTGGATGGAGATCAGCTCGCTCAACAGCTTGACCGACGTGAGTGCTAGCTGCTAACGTTTCATGGACACGATGTCAATGCACACGTGCGTCAGCGGCGTCACCAGCTACCAGCGCACCGTGCTCAAGACGAAGAACAAAGAACCGCACCCCTCAGACGACGACTGGATGGAGATCAGCTCGCTCAACAGCTTGACCGACGTGAGTGCTAGCTGCTAACGTTTCATGGACACGATGTCAATGCACACGTGCGTCAGCGGCGTCACCAGCTACCAGCGCACCGTGCTCAAGACGAAGAACAAAGAACCGCACCCCTCAGACGACGACTGGATGGAGATCAGCTTGCTCAACAGCTCGACTGACGTGAGTGCCTAGCTGGCTAGCTGTGATGTCCACCAGTGAGTCCTAGCTAGCTAACTGCGATGTCAACTAGTGAGTGCTAGCTAGCTAGCTGTGATGCGCACCAGTGAGTTCGAAGGGAACTCTTTTCCGGAATCAAAAGTATTCTACGTTCGTCTCCATTATCTTGCAGCACGCAGTGGGTGACGCCAATTTAGTTAAGTTTAATGCCACCAAAACGCAAGCATGTTTATTCACTGCAAAAAGGAGCTCTTTCTCCTTGACTCCTGCTTTCCAAAGTTTATACGTTACAATTAATGACCATATTGAGCTTATGGATATCGACTCACTACGGAACAGCGGGAAGTCGTGAGCGTTGGCATCCCTATGTGGTTGACGTCCATTCTAAGCACACGAAATGTCAATATCACGCTTTCGGTCAACGATTCTAATATGAGCTAGGATATGGAACGCCCTTCCGGCGTCCGTGTTTTATTAGATTTTAATTTGTAAATATGTAAATAACTTGACGCTCACTGCGCTCGCACTGGTGTTTAGTACCTGTTTAATGTCCGAAAAAAGTGGTAATCTGTTGAAGCAAGATCCGGGGAGTATAGTGGGTGTTGGAGATATTCCAAACGCAACTCCATTAATTTAATGACTGTCAGCTCGTGAAGTAGCATGAGGTCGTTGTTCTGAAGCAGCTGTGGGCTACAGCAATTGACCAGTCTTGTTTAACGGCTAGCTATTCCATCACGGTTTGTAATTGTTAACTATGCAGATCTGCCGTTATCGTCTGGCCATATCTTAGGAAATTTTAGTGTATGATATTAGCACTTGTCCACTAAACAATAAGTTGTCCACACAGGTCCACAACCTGTACTGCGGCGTGGCGATAAACAAGGAGACTCGCGACGTGTTCGTCGAGGGCACGTTGGAGCAAGTGCACGGCAACTTCCAGGAGCTGATGAAGTACTGTGCGGGTGACGTCATCGCCACGCACAACGTGCTCAGAGCGCTGTTGCCGCTGTTCCTGGAGAGGTTCCCACATCCGGTCACGCTGGCTGGGATGCTGGAGTTGGGTGAGTGTGTGTGAAAAGGACGCGTCCACAGACATGTATAGGGTACACCCTGGAGCACGTGCACGGCAACTTCCAGGAGCTGATGAAGTACTGCGCCTGTGACGTCATCGCCACGCACAACGTGCTCAGAGCGCTGTTGCCGCTGTTCCTGGAGAGGTTCCCCCATCCGGTCACGCTGGCTGGGATGCTGGAGTTTGGTGAGTGTGTGTGAAAAGGACGCGTCCACAGACATGTATAGGGTACACCCTGGAGCACGTGCACGGCAACTTCCAGGAGCTGATGAAGTACTGTGCGGGTGACGTCATCGCCACGCACAACGTGCTCAGAGCGCTGTTGCCGCTGTTCCTGGAGAGGTTCCCACATCCGGTCACGTTGGCTGGGATGCTGGAGTTGGGTGAGTGTGTGTGAAAAGGACGCGTCCACAGACATGTATAGGGTACACCCTGGAGCACGTGCACGGCAACTTCCAGGAGCTGATGAAGTACTGTGCGGGTGACGTCATCGCCACGCACAACGTGCTCAGAGCGCTGTTGCCGCTGTTCCTGGAGAGGTTCCCACATCCGGTCACGTTGGCTGGGATGCTGGAGTTGGGTGAGTGTGTGTGAAAAGGACGCGTCCACAGACATGTATAGGGTACACCCTGGAGCACGTGCACGGCAACTTCCAGGAGCTGATGAAGTACTGTGCGGGTGACGTCATCGCCACGCACAACGTGCTCAGAGCGCTGTTGCCGCTGTTCCTGGAGAGGTTCCCACATCCGGTCACGTTGGCTGGGATGCTGGAGTTGGGTGAGTGTGTGTGAAAAGGACGCGTCCACAGACATGTATAGGGTACACCCTGGAGCACGTGCACGGCAACTTCCAGGAGCTGATGAAGTACTGTGCGGGTGACGTCATCGCCACGCACAACGTGCTCAGAGCGCTGTTGCCGCTGTTCCTGGAGAGGTTCCCACATCCGGTCACGTTGGCTGGGATGCTGGAGTTGGGTGAGTGTGTGTGAAAAGGACGCGTCCACAGACATGTATAGGGTACACCCTGGAGCACGTGCACGGCAACTTCCAGGAGCTGATGAAGTACTGTGCGGGTGACGTCATCGCCACGCACAACGTGCTCAGAGCGCTGTTGCCGCTGTTCCTGGAGAGGTTCCCACATCCGGTCACGTTGGCTGGGATGCTGGAGTTGGGTGAGTGTGTGTGAAAAGGACGCGTCCACAGACATGTATAGGGTACACCCTGGAGCACGTGCACGGCAACTTCCAGGAGCTGATGAAGTACTGTGCGGGTGACGTCATCGCCACGCACAACGTGCTCAGAGCGCTGTTGCCGCTGTTCCTGGAGAGGTTCCCACATCCGGTCACGTTGGCTGGGATGCTGGAGTTGGGTGAGTGTGTGTGAAAAGGACGCGTCCACAGACATGTATAGGGTACACCCTGGAGCACGTGCACGGCAACTTCCAGGAGCTGATGAAGTACTGTGCGGGTGACGTCATCGCCACGCACAACGTGCTCAGAGCGCTGTTGCCGCTGTTCCTGGAGAGGTTCCCACATC
This sequence comes from Melanargia galathea, assembly GCA_920104075.1. Taxonomy (NCBI): domain Eukaryota; kingdom Metazoa; phylum Arthropoda; class Insecta; order Lepidoptera; family Nymphalidae; genus Melanargia; species Melanargia galathea. Next base: position 14,863,608 of record OV049877.1, read on the forward strand.
CGGTCACGTTGGCTGGGATGCTGGAGTTGGGTGAGTGTGTGTGAAAAGGACGCGTCCACAGACATGTATAGGGTACACCCTGGAGCACGTGCACGGCAACTTCCAGGAGCTGATGAAGTACTGTGCGGGTGACGTCATCGCCACGCACAACGTGCTCAGAGCGCTGTTGCCGCTGTTCCTGGAGAGGTTCCCACATCCGGTCACGCTGGCTGGGATGCTGGAGTTGGGTGAGTAACTGAGTATGTTTGGAAAGGACTAGTCCGTCCAAAAACGTGTAATAATCAGGAAGTTTCACAGTTGTCGATATTGTATAGTTTGTATACAAATAAAATATAGATCAAACGATCTATATTTTAGATTGATAGATGATGTGCAAATGTTCTCGGAATCCATCAAGAAAATAATAGGGAAATAGATTATTATCAAATATTTTTAAAACTGTTATCGGAATCGGCATGTGACTGAAGACCACTTGTAGCGCTGCAGTCGCGCATTCACGAAACGCGCTACTGACAGACAGATAGACAGACGCGGCGGGGGACTTTATTTTTAACCTCCGACGCAACAACGACGGGGTGTTATAAGTTTGACGTGTCTGTGTGTGTGTGTGTCTGTCTGTTCCCCCGTAGAGCACAGACGGGTGAATCGATTTGAATGCGGTTTTTTTTGTTTGAAAGTTGAATTAGTTGGGAGAGTTCTTAGTTATGTTTAAATCCAAGATGGCCGCCACCACAAAATGGTGAATGTCGGGGTTTTTTTTTAATTTTTAATTTTTAATACTTGTAGAATATGGCGCCCACCTCTGTTACAGACTGCTGGGTGTTTACTGATTTACAAGGTACTAGGTAATTTTTGAATTTATGACTTCTAGGATCAGCATACCTCCCAGTGAACTCAAATTGGCAACAGTACATTGACTCGGCGGAAACGGTTTTCGAGGATCTGAAGTTAGAATCTCGTCAGATTCTATCCGCCAAAGCGGACGAGGCGTGCCGCCTTATGGAAAATCAAGCTTACAAGAATGACCTGTGGATGTGGGATCAGGATTGGTCGACCCAAACTTTAAAATTGAAAAAAACTATTGCCAAAACTAAAAAACGCGTAAATACAACCACCAAAGAATCGAGCGAAGATTTTGTTGCTAAAACGGAAAAAATTGGTCGGAATTTCGAAACTCTAAGCGAGGAGTACATCGAAAGTTTGAAGCCGAGAACTGATTTAGATGAAGATGTAAAGGAATTGAGTAAAAAGTTCGAGTATTTATATGAATTGGGAAAGGGTTTGCCGGTGAAAAGGCCCTACTTGGCGGGATATCCCGCTTGGTACAGGAAGTTGTGTACTAAGCCCGGCAAAGACGCGGACTGGACGCCGGGCGCTAACAATGTTACTACCAGTATGCAGGCAGGTTTCTTGTACTTTTTTGTTTTCATTTCCTCGTATTTGAAGTGAAAAGCAGAGTGTGCCTCTATCAGTTGTTCCGTGCTATCGCTTTCACGGCTGGCGGAAAGTGACAATGAGTCATGCTTTTTCGTGCGTGCAGCCAGCGTTCATCGATTTATAAGACTTAATCACCTCAAAAATTAAACCAACTTCGGTCCAGCAATCTCAGAGAAATCGGTGTACCCATCAAAACATCAAAAATACTAATGACATATGGATACATTTATGCGTACAACTTTTTATATAAGAATGATAACTAGGAGTGTTGTATACTGAAACCTTTCTAAAAGTATGTAAATTACGATAGTGAAAAAATCATCGAAATCGGTTCAGTAGTTTTCAAGATATGGACACGTTTCCCCTTCCAGTTATATTTTACGTCGGTATATTGAAGTCAGTTTAATATTTCTTATACTCTGATTTTTAATTCTGTGGGATTCGGACGTTTCGTAATGTTACCAGAGATAAAACAATTTCCACAAAAAAGATAAAAAATTCAAAACTTATGTAAATAAAAATCAACTGCCGCTTGAGGATATGACAAATGACTGACAGACACTTCATGGTGATAATGTCATTCGACATCCATTTTTGAATAAATTTTTTCAATGTGTTTCTTTTGTTTTCTATTGCTGTTACTGTGTAATTTCTAGTTTCCACTCTTAGCGATTTCTATTTTAGGGCGAAACGACTAATTAATAAGACGAAAAACTATTACGCGGCTTAGTGTATTTATGTTGACAGGGAATTAAAGTAGTTTTGGGTAAAATCGTACTTCGTAGATGTTAACCCTGTTTTCCATACAAATAACTCATCTGTAAATGACAATGACAGCTGTCAGAATTCCACCGAATTAAAAATCAGAGTATAAATTAAGTATAGCTTGTTCCTTGTACGATGAGTTACGTACTGTAGCACAGAATATATAATAGTACACTGTAGCGCCAACAATTCTCTGTCATCATTGTAGATAACTCCCAAACTGCTGCGTCTGTCCTGGGAGGGCTACCCCTTGCACTACATGCAGTCGGAAGGCTGGGGGTTCCTAGTGCCCTACAGCAGGACGCAGGACGACAGTAGGGATGAACCTGCGGTGCCTCTGGACAGACTGTTGGAGACCTGCCCTTTGTTGAACTGCAAGGAGAGCGAATTTGAGGCAGATATACACATGCTGCCTAAAACTGTGGAGGTATCTACCTGTAATGTCGTCGTTATCAAACGATAGACATCATACTTTTATCTACACCCATGCTTTAAATCCTCTATTAAAGATTCTGAAACAGTTAGCTTATTGCCAACTTTAGAACACCCAATGTTGTAACAACCATTACATCATCCAAACGAGTGATGTAATGAAATTCGGTACAATATTACATCATCCGTTTTTAACCCCGACGCAAATACGACGGGGTGTTAAGTTTGACGTGTCTGTGTGTGTGTCTATTCCTCCGTAGCGCTTAAACAGGTGAACCGGTTTGAATGCGGAGGTGGGAATGGTGGTGTGGGCGCGGGCGTGGGCGTGAGTTGGGTGTGGATGTGGTTGTGGGTGTGTGTGTGTGCGTGTGTGTGTGTTGTGTGTGTGTGCGTGTGTGTGTGTTGTGTGTGTGTGTGTTGTGTGTGTGTGTTGCGTGTGTGTGTATGTCTGTTCCCCCGTAGCGCTCAAACGGGTGAACCGGTTTGAATGCGGGGGTGAGGATGGAGTGTGGGTATGAGGGGTGGGTGTGGGTGTGTGTGTGTGTGTGTGTGTGTGTGTGTGTGTGTGTGTGTGCGTGAGTGTGTGTGTGTGTGTGTCTGTTCCACCGTAGCGCTCAAACCGGTTTGAATGCGGGGGTGGGGGTGTGGGTGTGGGTGTGTGAGTGTGTGTGGGTGTGGGTGTGTGAGTGTGTGTGTGTGTGTATGTGTCTGTTCCACCGTAGTGCACAAACGGGTGAACCAATTTGTATGCGTTTTTTTTTGTTTGAAAGGTGAATTAGTCGGGAGTGTTCTTAGCTATGTTTCATGAAAATTGGACCGCCACAAAATGGCGGATTACATATTTTTTCACAACTCCCTCAATATGGGTATTAAATGAAAGGGCTTGACTAGTAGAATAGCACAATGCAAATTCAAGATGGCTTCAACACAAAATGGCGAATGTCGGGGGTTTAGCAGTAAGCTAACTGTTTCAGAATCTTATAGAGGATTCATAATTTATGGGTGTAGATAAAGTCTTGTATGCAACTGTTGATAATTAGGTATTACACAACAGTTGCATAAATAACTATTACCTGACTAATCCCATACATTTATTAGGTAGTTCCAGTACCAGTAGTTTTTGGTAATCTTCTGTAGAAAATATTCGCTTGGAAATTTTTTTTTTTATTTTTATTATTAGTTATATTGAATGTATAGAATTAATATTGGTCTCCGCTGCGCTACAACTTAGAAGGAGCAGCGCGTACTAGCGAAGTGCGGCTACAAAAGGTACGCTATATTGGCGTACACGAGTATCCACTAATATGCATATAGTTATAAGTTATGCATATATATTTATCTAAGCAACATTCTAGACTGTATAAAATATTTTTTTCCATTAATCGGGTAAAAGCTATGAGTCTGGCATCATTATTCTAACACGTCTTTGCATGTAGTCAATACACACTTCGGTATTGCGTTTTCGCATTCAGCGAGCTACTCTTCTTAGATCTCCGTCTGGGTAGTCTAAGATTGAATGATATACTCAATGAAATATTTTTATATTTAATCGGGATCGGGGAATTTAATATTTCAAGGAGGATTTAGGAAGAAGGGCGTATTATGCCAGGAAGAAAAGGGACGAGCAGGCGGCGGCGAATCAATACCACGGCCTGGGAGTTTGGTGCGGAGTGCAGATACAGGGTGAGTACATTGATCTATAGTTCTCTTACTTTTGTGGTGGTCTTCACATCAAGTACTAGATAGATCCACATTTCTCTTACTTTTGTGGCGGCCTCCACATCAAGTACTAGATAGATCAATACTTCACTTTTGTGGCGCTCTCCACACCAAGTACTAGATAGATCCATACTTTCTTACTTTTGTGGTGGTCTTCACATCAAGTACTAGATAGATCCACATTTCTCTTACTTTTGTGGCGGCCTCCACATCAAGTACTAGATAGATCAATACTTCACTTTTGTGGCGCTCTCCACACCAAGTACTAGATAGATCCATACTTTTCTCACTTTTGTGGCAGTCTCCACATCAAGCACTAGGTAGATCCATGCTTCTCTTACTTTTGTGGCGGCCTCCACACCAAACACTAGATAGATCTATACTTCTCTTAGTTTTGTGGTGGTCTCCACATGAAACACTAGATAGTTCCATACTTCTCTTACTATTATTCTATGGCACGTTCTGAAATCGGTACGTGACCAGGAGTATCTCGTGCAGGATTTGCGGACTTCAACGAATAACCAAACCTTCTTAAATTGTAGGTTGTTGTCATTTTCTCCGGCTGCCTCACAAAGATGGACCCAAATACAAAGTGGGGAACCCTTTGGCCAAGGACTTCCTCAATATGTTCAGTCAAAACGTTCTGTCCGCGCAAGGGAACGAGGCTGAAAAGGTTTGTCTATTTGTCATTTTGTATTGGAATTGTGATTTCAGCCAGACGTCTTTGAAACGCGACAAGGCGACATAATACGACTCGACGCTAATATGTCAAACAGTAGCTGAGCCTTCACGTGGCCTACGCTAGTGTAGATAAGTTGGTCATTTTCTATGGAGGCGTATCGCATCGCGTTTGTCGTTCACCTAGGACGGGTCATGATGATTTTTTTTTAATTCATTACTAGGATTTGCCCGCGGCTTCGCCCGCGTGAATTTCGGTTTTTCACAAATCCCGAGGGAATCGTGGATTTCCGGTTCCCATTCCCGCTCCCTTTTTAAACATTTTAAACCTAAACTACATATAAGCTACATATAGCTGCAGCTGTAGATTGCTATAGCAAATTTCGTTTTTTTTAATCCTCGGGAACTGTGGATTTTTCAGCATAAAAATAAAGTAGCCTATGTGTTAAGTCAGGGCGTAATCTATTTCCATTCAAAATTTCAACCTTATCGGTTTAGTAGTTGCGGCGTTAAAGAGTAACAAACATACACACATACATACACACAAACTTTCGCCTTTATAATATTAGTGTGATAGGCACACGCTTGGCCACAATCACACCTGATACAAAGTGATGATGTGGCCTAAGATGGTACACGTTGATCTACAAGATGGCATTCACTCTTTTTTAAAAGATGTCCAAGTTGTAAGTGACGGTGATGTGTTCTGTCGGTCAGGTGCTGTCGTTCGGCCGCATGATGTCGTACTGGCGCAACAACCGCGAGCGGGTGATGGGCCAGCAGGTGGTGTGGTTGCCGCACAACCTGCTGCCGCACCAGTTGAGACACTCGGTGCGTCGGTACGGCGCCATCGTGCCGCAGGTCGTGGTCTGCGGGACGCTCACCAGACGGTACTGCTCTATGGTTTCTGTGAATTTTTACGTTTCTCAAAATATTGCATGATGTCGTAGTGATGGGCCAGCAGGTGGTGTGGTTTCCGCACAATCTGCTGCCGCACCAGTTGAGGCACTCGGTGCGTCGGTACGGCGCCATCGTGCCGCAGGTTGTGGTCTGCGGGACGCTCACTAGACGGCACTGCTCTATGGTTTCTGTGAACTTTTACATTTTCAAAAATCGCATGATGTATTGGCGCAACAACCAAGAGCGGGTGATGGGCCAGCAGGTGGTGTGGTTGCCGCACAACCTGCTGCCGGAACAGTTGAGACACTCGGTGCGTCGGTACGGCGCCATCGTGCCGCAGGTCGTGGTCTGCGGGACGCTCACCAGACGGTACTGCTCTATGGTTTCTGTGAATTTTTACGTTTCTCAAAATATTGCATGATGTCGTAGTGATGGGCCAGCAGGTGGTGTGGTTTCCGCACAATCTGCTGCCGCACCAGTTGAGGCACTCAGTGCGTCGGTACGGCGCCATCGTGCCGCAGGTTGTGGTCTGCGGGACGCTCACTAGACGGCACTGCTCTATGGTTTCTGTGAACTTTTACATTTTCAAAAATCGCATGATGTATTGGCGCAACAACCGAGAGCGGGTGATGGGCCAGCAGGTGGTGTGGTTGCCGCACAGCCTGCTGCCGCACCAGTTAAAACACTCGCGGTACGACGGTACGGCGCCATCGGTTTTTGAGGGTAGTCAGATGTTAATATCCACTTACAGTGAGCGGTGATAGCCCAGTGGTTAAGACATCAGCCAACCTTTCAGGATCACTCGCTTTAACGGTGAAGGAAAACATATTACGAAAGTCTGCACACCTGAGAGTTCTCCATAATGTTCTCAAAGGCGTGTGAAGTCTACCAATCCGCACTTGGACTGCGGGCTGAGTCCTTCTCACTGAGAGGAGACCCGTGCCTATTAGTGGGCCGGTAATGGGTTGATGATGATGATGATAATGATGATGATGATGGTGGTGGTGGTGGTGGTGGTAATGATGGTGATGATGATGGTGGTGGTGATGATGATGGCGGTGATGATGATGGCGATGATGGTGGTGATGATGATGGCGGTGATGATGATGATGGCTGTGATGATGATTGTGGTGGTGATGATGATGATGGTGGTGATGATGTGATGATGGTAATGGTCCGCTCGTAGCGCCTCAGAGCCCACGTGGATGACGGCGAGCAACGCGCACGCGGAGCGCATCGGGTCGGAGCTGCGCGCGATGGTGCAGGCGCCGCCGGGGCACAAGTTCGTGGGCGCAGATGTTGACTCACAGGTACCTATCGAAACACATGATTATTTCTTAACCGACTTCAAAACAAGCTATATTATTTGGGAAAAATGAAACCGAATTGAATATACCATAAAGATTTGAAAATTTCCATCGATTTCTCCAGGATCCCATTATCAGATCCTGACCTGATGATTATGGGACCATCTGGGATTTGGGAAGTACACCGTAGAATAAAAAAAATACTTAGAATAGAATTTCAAATAAAAGAAGAATTTTTCAAATCGGTCCAGGCTAGTTTGGCAATCGAGGCGTATACATAAAAAAAAGATTCCGACGAATTTTATCTTCATACTTATATTTTTTTACAAAAACATTTTAGGATGAAACAAATGCTAATAATATACAGAGAAGAATGAAGTATTAAAATTTATTTAATACCAATAAAATAAAATTGATATAAATTTTACTATAATATGGTCACAGGAGCTGTGGATAGCGGCACTATTAGGAGATAGCGGGCTCGGCTTTTGCGGGGGCAGCGCGTTTGGCTGGGCAGTGCTGGCGGGCGACAAGCGGCGCGGCACCGACCTACACTCGCTGACCGCGCGCGCTGCGGACATCAACCGGGACCACGCCAAGGTCATCAACTACGCCAGGATATATGGTGAGTGTGTGCGGGGGCAGCGCGTTTGGCTGGGCAGTGCTGGCGGGCGACAAGCGGCGCGGCACCGACCTGCACTCGCTGACCGCGCGCGCTGCGGACATCAACCGGGACCACGCCAAGGTCATCAACTACGCCAGGATATATGGTGAGTGTGTGCGGGGGCAGCGCGTTTGGCTGGGCAGTGCTGGCGGGCGACAAGCGGCGCGGCACCGACCTACACTCGCTGACCGCGCGCGCTGCGGACATCAACCGGGACCACGCCAAGGTCATCAACTACGCCAGGATATATGGTGAGTGTGTGCGGGGGCAGCGCGTTTGGCTGGGCAGTGCTGGCGGGCGACAAGCGGCGCGGCACCGACCTGCACTCGCTGACCGCGCGCGCTGCGGACATCAACCGGGACCACGCCAAGGTCATCAACTACGCCAGGATATATGGTGAGTGTGTGCGGGGCAGCGCGTTTGGCTGGGCAGTGCTGGCGGGCGACAAGCGGCGCGGCACCGACCTGCACTCGCTGACCGCGCGCGCTGCGGACATCAACCGGGACCACGCCAAGGTCATCAACTACGCCAGGATATATGGTGAGTGTGTGCGGGGCAGCGCGTTTGGCTGGGCAGTGCTGGCGGGCGACAAGCGGCGCGGCACCGACCTGCACTCGCTGACCGCGCGCGCTGCGGACATCAACCGGGACCACGCCAAGGTCATCAACTACGCCAGGATATATGGTGAGTGGTATAGGGTAGGTATCGGCGTCGGCGCGCGCGCGGTTTCGTAGGTACCTAACGAAACGTAAATAGGTCACACAAAGTTCGTTGACCTCGTTGATTTTATTTTAATTACGCAAGAATTACGTAACAAACTTTTAAAAAATGCACCAAATAACTTTTTTGCAATTACAGTTCTGTTTAACCCCCCAAAACGGGTATTGCATAAAAAGTTTTTTTTTTTGTAAAAATGATTATTTTTTTTCACTTTTTTAATGATCTTATCAGTAATCATCAGTACTATCACCTGTCTTTGTTACCGAGAGCGTTCCCCTGACACCCTGTATATTTAGAAGAAGAAGATAACAAACGACGCATTTTCTCTCCTAATATCACCAGGTGCCGGTCAGAATTTCGCCGAGCGCCTGCTGAAACAGTTCAACCCGACCATGACCATGTCGGAGGCGAAGAGCAAAGCCGCCAGAATGTTCTCCACCACCAAGGGCAGGCGCGTGTACCGCCTCAAGACGAGATACATGGAGGGGTTCATGGACGAGGACTCGGGAGACCAGGTTCGTTGCGGTAATTAAACTGGCAATGTATAGCGTGCACACAACTCGGGGTCCTACGGTCATATCGGAGGCGAAGAGCAAAGCCGCCAGAATGTTCTCCACCACCAAGGGCCGGCGTGTGTACCGCCTCAAGACGAGATACATGGAGGGGTTCATGGACGAGGACTCGGGAGACCAGGTTCGTTGCGGTAATTAAACTGGCAATGTATAGCGTGCACACAACTCGGGGGCTATGGTCACATCTGGGGTTCTTAGGCCTCTTGTTCACACGCCGTGAAAAATCACGGTATGGTTACGGTTAGGTATACGGGCGTCAGTGTTGCATGTAGTACAATGAGCTTGTTAAAATGTTAACACGTCATAACTACGGCGGCAGTGCATGCAGTGCTGTATGAACCGTGCGTGTTAACAAGCTTCCATTGTACTCCATGCAACACTGACGACCTCCGACGAACGAACGAAATTCCTGCGGGGACTGTGAATTTTTCCAGGATAAAAAGTAGCCTATGCTAGTGAGTAAAAAGAGGTACTAAAAAGTAAAATGCCAATGTATATGAAACGTAAAATTATGAATTCATGTGTATTACCCACGCTAACGTATGGCTGCCAAACCTGGAAGTTCACAGAAAAAATAAAAAGAATGATAACAACTTGTCAAAGAGCGATGGAACGAAGTTTACTGAAAATTAAAAGAATCCATAAAATTCGCCATTCTGTCATCAGAAAACAGACCCAACTAATTGATGCACTTTCCTATACACTAAAATCGAAATGGAAATGGGCCGGCCATGTTGCTAGACTCACGGACAATCGGTGGACAATGAGAGTAACGAGATGGCCAGGCCCAAAAGGCACACGTGGTAGAGGAAGGCCCCATTATCGTTGGGATGATGATATAAAAAAAGTGGCAGGTCCAAACTGGATGCTCAAAGCCAAAGACAGGACGAAGTGGGTTTCTCTGGAGGAGGCCTTGACCTGAAAAGGGTTCTTCATATAATTCTTCATATAATTTAATCTTCATAAATTTTAAACTTAATATAGTATTATGTATAATATAATAAAATGTCTAATATTAGTTTGTATAGTAATGTTATTATTAATGTTAGTTAAGTGAAGAAATAAAAGGCTTTTTTATTTTTTTATTTTTTTTTATTTTTTATTTTTATTTATTTTATTTATGCTAGTGAGTGCTGAATCAGGGCATTATCTATCTTCGTTCCAAATTTCAGCCAAATCTGTTCAGTAGTTGCGACGTTATAGAGTAACAAACATCCAAACATCCACACTTTCACATTTATAATATTAGCAGGATTACAGGGTCTGCAGATGTCCGGCTACCAGGCCACGCGGCTCGCGAAGCTGAGCGGCAAGAGGCTGGAGGAGATGTTCGAGCGCGGCCGCTGGGCGGGCGGCACCGAGTCGCACATGTTCAACAAGCTCGAGGAGATCGCGGGTATGTGCTATATCCCACTTTATCACTTACTTTTTAACCCCCGACGCAAAAACGACAGGGTGTTATAAGTTTGACGTGTCTGTATGTGTGTTGTCTGTCTGTTCCCCTGTGGCGCTCAAACGGGTGGACCGATTTGAATGCGGTGTTTTTTGTTTGAAAGGTGAATTAGTCGAGAGTGCTGTTAGTTTGCTGCTATGCTGGTAGGTGCTGTATGTTTGATAAGAATCGGTCCAAGATGGCTGCCGCTACAAAATGGCGGATTACATATTTTATCACAACCCCCGCAATATGGGTATCAAATGAAAGGGCTTGACTAGTAGAATAACACTATGCAAATCCAAGATGGCCGCCACCACAAAATGGCGAATGTCGGGGGTTTTTTCAATTTCTAATTTATACTTGTTTAGTATCATTGTGCATTTGAAAATTCGATGAAACGAAAAAGCGACACCAAAATCCTCTCTAGCGTACCAGGAGTCCATGAGGTGACAGGAGGTCGTTTGAGTTCCCAGGCGCTGCACGAGTGTCAGAGAGGGACAAACATACATATTCAAATAGGATTTAGCCTGCGAGAGAATGAGATAGAATACAGTCGGTATCCATGACGACCGCTCTCCGCCGTTTTATTTCAATAACATAAACAAAGTTTTAATAATATAATATTTACATAATATTTTGGAGCATTCGAAAAATTAAAATATAAGTTACACTTCTGCCGTGAATTGCACAGACATTTTATTTAATTAGAACACTTTATTGCACACAGTCGGATTAACTATCAATCTTTTTCGAGATTATCACTTGTTAAATTTGCGCACATCACTCATAGCGCAGTGGATGGACGGGTAAACAGAAATTTACCCTGCACTAATGGGTGAAACGAGTGGGTGAAACGGGTGGATGAAACGGGTGGATGAAGCGGGTGAGTGAAGCAGGGTGGGTGAAGCCGGTGGGTGAAGTGGGTGGGTGAAGCCGGTGGGTGAAGCCGGTGAGGCACAGAATAATAACTAGTACCTAAAGGTACAGAAGCCTTACTTCGCAATGGTTTTCAAAGAAATATGTACTCAATGTGATAAACAATATGATTTAATTTAGCTCGCGTTCCAGTCGAGCACGTGTTCGTTTACGTACCTACCAAATTTTTTTGAGGGAATATGGGCCTTAATTCACTGGACTACGGTTCATAATAGGTTATACGTGGTTATACGTTTGAAAGAGCCGGGGACTCTAGGGCTATGGCAGCCTACTAGATTGGCCGTTGCGTAACGGCCGCCGCCTGTAGGTATGTTTCTACACGGGGAGTGACACAGGCCTGGTTGAGGGAAACTGGCGGATTAAGTGGGTGGGTGAAGCGGGGTGGGTGTGGCCGGTGGTTACAGTCGGTGGATGATTGATTGATTGTTTAAGATTCGGAGTCGGCCGCGACCGCGTTCCTGGGCGGGCGGCTGTCGCGCGCGCTGGAGCGGGCGGGCGGGCGCTGGGGCGGCACGCGGCTCAACTGGGCCGTGCAGAGCGCCGCCGCAGACTTCCTGCACCTCATGCTGGCCAGCATGGCGCACCTCGCGCCCCGGGCCAGGTAGTGCCTTCTTACAGGGATATTTGAACAACCACGCGGACGAACCGCGTCAGCAGTCCATTCCACGAAACAAGCTCCCAAAGGAAATTGCTCTTGTGCGCTCATTGGTTTAGCGCGTGACCTTCATTAGCCGAATCGTTTTTAGGATCTTCTTGCATGTCGGATTTTCCTCAGTACGTTCATAGTTCTTGAGGTGGGTTGGACATGCGTTTAGTGAATAAAAATTAAAATGGCTGATATTGTGAACTAAGAAGTGAATATATTTCTAACACACATAAACACTCAATCACTAAAAAATGATGTTCTACGAAAAAGTGGTTATAGTAAAAAAATATATAATACACAGTAATTACCTGCCAGAATGTAAATCTTCCCTTTAAAGAGGAGCGTCTTCACTTATTTCTAGTCGCGCGCATCGACTAATGAGGTGCGAGTATTTTGTTCCATAGGAATTTGACTCTTGGAATAGAGTATAGTAGATAAGTTTTCAAGTTCGCTACTGGAACTGTCGTATTGAATGTTCTTAGCTTAGTTCCCACATTGTTGACCCACTTGTTTTATTACACGGCTGCCCAAAAAGAGGAGTGTAATGTAAAATGTTCATCTATGTATGTGACTTTATTCCACCATAATTTCTAAATGCCTGAACAGATTTGGATAATTATGTATGGGGTATCGTTAAAATCCTTACACCATCCACTTGTCTTTCAGATTCTGCCTCAGTTTCCACGACGAAGTGAGGTATTTGGTGCCCGACGACCACAAATATGAAACAGCGCTAGCCTTACAAATCACCAATCTTTTTACAAGGGCTTTTTGTTCACAAAGGTGAGTTTACCAAAACTAAATGTAAATAAATTGTTTAATTATTGTTACTCAACTATATATCTATAGTATTTCACGGATGTGTTTGTCTGTTTATTTGTTTGTCGATTCATCAATTATCGGTTCCCTAATAATTGTCAGAACACTCAAACGATTAAAGGCGCCTCTACACGTTGGCCAACATGATGGCGGATATGTTGGAAGGTGTTGGGCGAGGAGTTTGTGTTCGCGTCCACACGTTGGAAGGTCGTTCAGTATGCTCCGGTTAGGGCCAATGTGCGGACGTATTTACTAAATTGAATATTGAGACGTTAACAGCTGCTGCGGTTTAATTATTCACAGCATACCGCAACTACATGAATGTGTATACGAAAATTGTATTTTTTTATTATTGTGATTTTATTTCTTGGGTTCCACAAACAATTTTCGGCTTAGTAGGGCTCTATAAAGCAAAAAGTTTCTTCATTGGTCATTATCACTGCCATTTTGTGCACATTATACTAGTTACGACGCGTGAATATAAAATATAAAAGACGTGCATGCGTGCGATCACTCTGAGAGCTCGTAGCAAACTGAACTTGCGTCCAACGTGTGGATGGTGCGGCCAAACTCTGTCCCAAACCCTTTGATGTACCGACACGAAATGGATCTCGCGCCAACTTGCGGGCCATCGTTCCAATACCTTCCAACTCCCGCTCTACACGTTGGGCCAACATATTGGGCCATAAGATGGGCCAGCATGTTGGCGAACGTGTGGATGAGCAGTTAGATAAATAAGGTATCGGTGGCTTTCTCTTAACGGTCACCAAGTCATAAACTATATTATGACGTCATGACAAATTCAATATGGCGGAGGAACATAAATATCTGTAGAAAAAATACGGTTGAAATAAATTATCTAGTTTGATATCTAATGAAATGTATTAATTCCGAAAATCACACTAATATTATAAAGGCGAAAGTTTGTGTGTGTGTGTGTGTATGTTTGTTCCTGTTCTCCGTCGCAACTACTGAACCGATTTGCCTGAAATTTTGAATGGAGATAGATTATGCCCTGACTTAACACATAGGCTACTTTTTATCCCGGAAAAGTATTCCTGTGGGACTAAATATATAGATATAAACTTCCAAAAACGCGATAGAGGGCGCTGACTGTTCTTAGGTAAATCACGCTCACTTAACACATTATTGCAATAGTTTGCTGTGTTGCATGCATTGGCAACACATCTAGACTACTTTATAGCCTGGAAATATGCACAGTCCCTACGGGATTTTGAAAGAACCGAAATCTATAGCTACAGCTTTAGGTAGATTACTATAGCGAACTTCCTTGGTAGTAGGTATAAAGGTTGGAAAAGGGAGCGGGAACGGGAACCGGAAATCCACGATTCCCTCGGGATTTGTTCAAAACCGAAATTCACGCGGACGAAGCCGCGGACAAAAGCTAGTATGCTGTATATTTTTTTCAACTTTTTTAATCTTTTTAATTCTAGGGTGGGTATACACGATCTGCCGATGTCTGTGGCGTTCTTCACCTCTGTGGAGGTCGATCAAGTGCTGAGGAAGGAGGCGAGTATGTGTTGCACGACGCCCTCCAACCCCCACGGCCTGGAGAAAGGCTACGGGATACCCGACGGGGAATCGTTAACCATCTTTGATGTACTCTACAAGTGTAATGCAAATAAATAACGTTAAGAGTACAATGTGATGGCATGTTATTTAAAATAAATATCCTTTTTATTGCTCCTTTTTTAGTTTGTAATAATGTAACCGCGTTTCAAGTGGTAAAGTCTTTTCTGTTGGTATTTTACCAAAATGCATCGGGTTAGGTATGCTTGATCCCAGGGATACAGCATGGATACAGCTTCTGAATACTGACAATATTATCCACAGGAAGAATCGATTGGTGCAAGCAGGGCTTCAAAATAAAATGTTTGGTAACGTTATTTCCGCCCAACAGGATTAAATACAACCTGATCTTGCTTCGTTTACCGGTAATTATTTTTAACGTTATTTGCCAATAATTAAGGCACAGGCTTACAAATTCATCAGACGGCGACATAATTATTCATGGGCTAGTTAAAAATAATTAAAAAAATGACAGTGTTTAGCATTGAAAATAGATAACATTTATTAGAAAATAATTACGCAGGAATATTAAAATTATAAAAAATAACTTTAACATAATAGTTGATACTGTTACAATTTAATAACAGTTGATGTTACTTTATTTTAATATATTTATTGTATAAAAATAGTATCCACCACTACAGCCTTTTAACGTCCCACTGCTGGGCACAGGCCTCTCATAGGAGAGAAGGATTTAGAGCTTAGACCTGCCACGCTGCTCCAATGCGGGTTGGCGGGCTTTAACGACTATTGTCACATGATAATGATAATAACCGAGACCGACTGCTTAACATGCTCTCCGAGGCATGGTGGTGAAACACCGCCAGATTCCAACTTCGGGCTGGCACTAAGAATTTCTTGACAGAAAAACCCAATACCTAACAATAATTGTTATTTGCTCGACCCGGGAATCGAACCCGAAACCTTGTGATCTGCGGTCGAATATGCTAACCACTAAACCAACGAGGCAGTAAATAGTATCAGAATATTGAAAATAACGTTATTTATTTTGTTACTTGGTAACAATAACAAACGCTGTATGAGGGTAACTTTATAAAGGATGTAGGTACTTATTTGTCCGCCACACAGTCAGTTCAAAAATGGACATCTCACATCTTTATTATTCTACAATCTGTGCACATCTTACTTTTTCTGTGGTGCAGTATCGTAGATACTAATCCAGTGTTGTCATATCTACCAACTTTTTGGTAGATCTACCAATTTTCACTTCAGTCTACCTATCTACCACCCTAGACCTAAAAACTACCTATTTTTAGGGTTTTTTTAATTAGTTTGACATAATATCACCACTTTGGATTATTTTTATACTGACGAGCGACGTTGCGATGTGTTATTATAGTACGTGAGCCATGCGACGATGCGTCAAGCATACATAGAGTCCAGGCCATAAACCACAAAAAAAAAACTTCAGCAAAAGTTCGCCGTTCACGCTATTTCGCGCCCATAGACATTATTATACTGTTGTGTGGCTCATTCCCGGTTGGTTTCACAGATTAATGATTAGTATCTACGATGTTGGTTTGTTGCGGAATCAATGGTGAATCTTTGCTTTTGTTTTGTGTTGTTTTGTTGTTAAAACTAAATAACTACGTATTAACGGTTTCATATATATAACGGATTCATAGCAAACAACGGGCAGAACATTTAAAATTTTTCAATATCAAGTATAAATTAAAAATTTAAAAAACCCCGACATTCGCCATTTTGTGGCGGCGGCCATCTTGGATTTGCATAGAGCTATTCTACTAGTCAAGCCCTTTCATTTGATACCCATATTAAGGGAAGAATTATGTAATCCGCCATTTTGTAGCGGCGGCCATCTTGGATCGATTTTCATCAAACATAGCTAACAACATTCTCGACTAATTCACCAAAACAAAAAAACCGCATTCATATCGATTCAGCCGTTTGAGCGCTACAGGGGAACAGACACACACACACACACATACACCTCAAACTTATAACACCCCGTCGTTTTTGCGTCGGGGGTTCAAAATATGTATTTATAATTTCCAAAAATAAATATTTAAAATGTTTATTTTTGGAAATTATATATTTTAAATGTTTCTTTTTGGAAATTATACATATTTTTATATAAAATTTTAAATGTTCTGCGCTAAAAATAAACATTTAAAATGTTTATTTTTGGAAATTATACATATTTCATGCATTTTTCACAACAGTTCATGCATTTTTAACCTTAAAAAAACCTTCTAAATGGCGGTGGTAGATCTACCAATTTTGCATTTTACATTCTACCAACTTCTACCAACATTTGGCACATAATCTACTAATTTTCTAAAATTCGGGTTGGCAACACTGTACTAATCATTAATCTGTGCAGAAGTGTTTTCACTTTTCAACTTTGGTGTTCAACAATTTGAGCCTTTGAGGTTATGTTTATGGGAATTCTCACTTCTCAGTTATTTTAACACATTTTGTTGAAAACTAGTTCAAAATTATTGTTTTATTAATGTTATGCATATTCAACGATATATTCTTTCTTAAATTGAATAAGATTTAAATTATTGGAACAAAAATGTCAAAAGTTACGAAGAGGAAACATGTAATGAACGAAGCTTATTGGGACGACTACGAAATGCCGAAAGAAAATCAAAGTATCGTTAAAGTTTTGAGGAGTAGAGGAAATAATCTTCATGAGGTAAACATACCAGACTATATTAAGACATTCATATTTTTTCACAAATTTTTGTTTAAACAAACAATATAAGGGTGAGATACCTACAAAGTACGGGACTGGGCACTAGAAATAGCTGAACAGACAAATAAATAAATGCTTGTCTTTGTTCAGCATTAGACAATCGCGTTATAAAATATTGAGAAAGATTTATGGCTTGTTAACTTATCAATCTCAATATCATACTTCAAA
The DNA here is from genome assembly GCA_920104075.1 of Melanargia galathea. Lineage (NCBI taxonomy): Eukaryota > Metazoa > Arthropoda > Insecta > Lepidoptera > Nymphalidae > Melanargia > Melanargia galathea. The sequence continues at coordinate 14,881,139 of OV049877.1, forward strand.
AGTTTTTCTCTATTAGTATTTATTATTTACCTACTGATTATAATATTTTAATGTTTCTTTACAATTTGCCATAGATCACAACTCCAAGCGGAGAAGAATATCTGGTATCAATGCCAACAAAGTTTCGTAAAAACATTTGGGTGAAACGTGGCGACTACATTCTGGTTGAACCAATCGAAGAAGGCGACAAAGTAAAGGCAGAAATCGTAAAAATAATGAATAAAGACTCAATAAAGTACTACAAAGAGAACAACATATGGCCTAAAGAGTTTGACGATGGTAAAACGGATGTTGATGAAAAAAATGATGATTTGTTTGTGAACACAAATAGGCCTCCAATGAAACAGTACCACAGTGAAACAGACTCTAGTGATGAAAGTGATAGTGACAGTATCAGTGAAAGTGATGATAATAAATAGTACAAAATTTATTTGGAAGTGCTCTCTTCTATGATCAAATACTGGCCAGATTTTGAGCTGAAGAGTGCTCAGTAGCCCCAGGAAGGCGAGGGAGAATGCTATTTCAATCAACATTTACTCAAAGAGCAAAATGAGCAATGTTTTGACAACACAAATCATCATCTGGTGATATTTATTTATGCAAAATAATAAATATGTATTTAAAAAAAATAAACACATTTGGTATTATAATAAAGTTTATTTATGCATAAAGTTCACTGACAAGGTAAGTATAGCAAATCGGCCCCCAAATGGCAACCTATTTCAAAACATGTTTTGATGTATGAACACTTAATATGATTTTCACTGCAGCACTCCACTTTGACCTTGACATATGACATTTCTCAGAAAATTAGCTAAAAACTTAAATGAATGTTGCCTTGCTGAAGATCAAGATCTTGCTTGCAAGATTGATATGCATTAATACTCAAAAAAAAATTGTTTGAAAACAGTTAATGCAATACTCACTCCAAAAAAATTCAAAGTGAACTAAATATGAGGAGCTGGTGAATAAAACTGCATAATTACATTAAATAAAATTTTACAGGAGGAGCAAAAAACATATTGAAAGCTGTTATTTGAAGTTACTTGTTTGAAGCCAATGAACTTTGGATGCAATTTTGATGCAGTTTTAGACCGTTTTCAATAGAAATAAGTTGAGATTCTTGTTCAGCAAGCCAAAACCCAATAATTATGAAGTTTTGTTCGCCAGCTCCTCATATATCAAAAGATATGAAATTAACAAAGTTACATATTAGTATTAATCAAATTAAACTACACTATTTTAATCATCATCACTATCATAATTAATTACAATTGGTATGTCCTGAGTCTCAAATATCTTTGTTATTATCTCGGCAGGACACAGAGTTCTGGATAAATACCGTCCATATGATAGATAATAAATAACAGCTGCTACATGAGAGCAGCATCCCATGGTGCGGTTGCCATTAGGACAATTGCAGCAATAACGCTGAATGCTGTTGTAAACAGTACTGTTGGATATGTAGTGAATATAAATACAATAAACTTTGTTCCTTATATGTCTCGATTTTACTTCTGCTTTAAGTATATTAGGTGCAGATTTTACATATCGTATTGAGAGATTGTTTTGATTGCCCAATAATTCAGCACAGTAAGCTAGAGCCTGCGAAAACTGATAAGAACCCGTGAAGAGAATTTTAAGTTGATCTTCACTTAAGTGAGGAAAATCAAGAACTTCAAGAGCTGTCAAATGTTTAAGATTTGTTTTTTTTCGATTCCAATGATGGTTGAATGCTTCTCGACTTAAAGTATTTTCTGCTTCCATCCTACTTTTCATGTACTGCACTATTACTTCATTCAATGTCCCATCTGAATCAAGTTTTTTACCATATTTGTTATGAAGAAAACCAACAATTTTGCATAGCAGTTCTATCATTTTACTATCAACAGAATCATGTGAGAGTTTATATTTCTGAGCAATGTTACCATGCAAAGCTTCAACCACCCACCTTATTTTTGTTATCATTCTCGACACATTAGCTTCTTCTGTACTCAGTTGTGGTTTATTGCCTTTCAATGCTGGCATAAAAACATTTAAGCCCTTTTGTTTCAAAAATTCGACAACATCACAAAATCCACGATCGACAATGAGTATATCGTTTGGTAGCAGAAGTGATTCCAGACTTAAAATATCTTTTAAAACAATTTTCATAATTGAATCATCATTTAAGGCGCCATAAAAAGGTCCAGCAAAATCAAGGACAAAACTATTTGTGGTGCACAATGTGAAGGGAATGCTCAGATTGGCCTTTTTTTGCCCTGAGTTTGATTTTCTTTGATAATAATTATTATTACTTTTTTGATATTGAATGTAAGTACCATCTGCAATCAATATAAGCTGATTTTCGTTTGCATTTAATATTTTTCTTACAGTATCACAAGTGTTATTTATAAGATCTTGACGAGAAACAGTGTTGTATCCAAAATGGTATGTCAAAATGTCTATTTCGAAACTTGTCATTATTTGTGTGCAACAATCTGACACCTGTTGTTCACAAGATAAACCAAAAATACTGGCAATTAATTTATTTGAGTTGCCAGTCTTAAGTTTGAATAAAAATATTATTAAAGCTTGAGTAACAGAATGTGTGCTTGTGTTATTCATGGAAGTAAGTAATTGTCTCAGATTTATAATATTTTCCCAAGATAAGCCAGTCAAAGTGTTTAGTTGATCATCAGACATGTCAAATTCGTTCATTCTTTCAAATATACTAGATGATTGTGAACTATTTCCCAGTGTGTTAAAAAATAGTGTGAATTCTGCCTTCTCAACTTTGCTGGTATAAGAAACAATACGCATTTGTGATAAATCATCCTCATAAAAATGATTTCCAATAAGGTGAGTCTTACAGCAACGATCACCATTTGGTATAAATATTTTTTTTTTAGCAAACACTTTCAATCGTATTTCTAAAGATATTACCTTAATATCAGTTGTTTTTCGACATATAATGCAATATTTGTGAGTGGATACTACACGTTTAAAGGGCATTTCTATGTAATCATCCTTCTCATAGTCATCATATTTAAAATCACTGTCACTATTTCTATAGGAATCTTCAGATGCATTGAAATCTTCAGATGTATTGAAATCTTCAGAGTTGATATCAGAAGCTTCATTTGGTCCTTCTGTAGTCATTTCAACTTCATCACATATTTTGGGCCTTTCCTCTTCAGATGTTGTCTGATGCTCTTCACTTAATTTTGAACTCAAAGCGTTTTTTTTTCTATAATATATGAGAAGCCGACACTTGTTACAGAGGATATCATTGACTATTATTGTTTTTTTCAAACATTCACTGAACAACTTAGCCTCTTCTTCAGTTTTTATCACTTTTTTATAACCAGCAAACTTACGAAGGAACTTGTTACAGTTTTTACACTTATCGGACATAATTACTAGCAGTAAAATAACACCGACTACAACTACGACTACGACTACAATAATAAATAACAACTACGGGAATGTTGTCGTGATTTGTGAATATTTAAAAATGTGTGCAAGTATTCGAAATATCCAAAAATAAATCACAGATTAGGTATTAGTTACTACGTAACAGATGCGACAGTGACTTTTCTTCGGGCCATTTCCATTTACGCCATTTTCTGCGTTTTGGCGCCACTGTAGATTTGCGGCTAGGGCTTGCCAGTCGATGATTTGTTATCGATACTAGTGATGTACTCGTTTTATCGATAACCAAATAACAGGGTTTTCTTACTAAGGCCTCTTGTTAACACGCCGTGAAAACTCACGTTTTGTATAGATATCCGTACAAAACGTGAGTTTTCACGGCGTGTTAACAAGAGACCTCATAATTAAATTCAAACAAGATAAATTTATTTCAAACTTATTTATTCAAGTCTTTCTTTCTTAATCTAAATTACTTATTTTTCAAATACACATTTATTAATATTAGAAACAATTTTTTCAAAAACTCTGGGTAGGACAACACCCCAAGAAAACCTAGTGTTTAAATTGCTACCAATATTTTTCTTATAAACATTTTCACTATGGTAATTGTGCATAAAAGTGCTTGCATCCCTGTATACAATAGTATGTATGTAATTAGAAAATTTTCATTAGGATAATATACTAAATTATTATTTTTTAACATTTCATATTCTCTATATATTTTTTTTAATGAATAAATATTGGCATCCATAGAGCTGTTTGTCTTTATACAACTCTTACATTGGTTTTTTTGTTAGACATATGAATCCAACAGTTCATGCCGCGAATTTGCATTGATGATGTAAATATGTGTACATGCCGAGCATTGCACTTTAATTTTTTGAAACAAAACCTGATCTCTAAATATGGACTTGGACTACTTGAGACATTCTCATTCCTATGAAGTAGATGGGATTGTGATTGAAAACAAGTCCCGACTTGTGCATGTTCCATCCCTTGGTCTTCCTGCTTGCTGTAGTCTCCATACTGCTTATGTTTCCAGTTCGAAAATTATCTGAAAATTATTAAATATAGACAGGTGAGTAAAGTACGTAGGTTTATGGTACATGTATTTTTTTATGATAGGGATTATCTAGTCCAAAAACATTGCAAGTATTTAACAGTATAAAAATGCAAAATAACTGTAAATTCAAAATTTTAATATTCCCCAACCTGTGGGAAATAAAGACATCCCAACTCTCTAAAAACCTTCTAAAGCTCTAAACATCACCTTCCTTCCTTCCTAACCTAACCTAACCTAACCTTCAATCAAAAAATAAGGCCTTTAACACTATGAAGTGTCTACCAAGTACCTACTCATCGAGACAAATCTAACTATAAAAAACCTGCATTCAAATCGGTTCACCCGTTTAAGAGCTACAGAGTGACAGGCATATCCACACACAACGCTGCAGTTCGATGGGGAGAGAGTTGGTAGGTACTACGTAGGACATCCACCTTACACTGTCGTTCTTGGGCAAACTTAAAAGTCTTAGGTGTTGAGTAGCAAGTACCGACACAACACTTAAATAGTCCCATGAAGATCGATTCAAATATCGTATTCGTATCGTATCGTATTCGCCTCGTAATCTCTAAAGTAGCACAGTTTGACTTCTATCAAACAACAGCAGAGAATTTGGATTTCAACTCAGCAAATCAGCAAAATACTTACACAAAATTCAACACTTTTTTTCTGCTGCTAATATAGCAAATCGTAGTCCATATAACGTAGCCGGAGTCAAATGTAAAACAGAGTTCTCGGAGTCCAAAACAAAGTACAAGTCAATATGATCACCAAAATTCCATTTAACAAAGCCAAGTCGTCACGAAATATCACAAAAAAACACCATAATAATTGAGAACCTGTGATGAGAACAACGAAAAGTAAAGAAAAGTGGTGGAAATGAAAAATGTAAATTTCGCGAAATTTCGAAAATTTCATGACAATGACAGACCTCAGACTTATCACTGAAACCTAAATCACAGACCTAAACACAGAAAATAACTAAATACTTATCATTAATCTGTGGAAAACCTATCATTAATCTATGGACCTGTTATTTTCTGTGATTACGTCTGTGGTGTGCTAACGATTGTAGCGCCAAAACGCAGAAAAAGGAACTACAGCTGTCATACCCCTGAAATAAATGCTCAGTTTAGGATATGTTTGTAAACAATAGCCACAGATTAATGATTATTGTAGTCTTTGTAACGTCAGCTTTGTAATGATTATAGGTCATAGAGATAATAATAATAAATAGAGTTGGCATAATGTCCTATAGAAAATAGTAGATCGGAAAATAACTCAAGCTTATCAAAATTTTCATAAGTGTGAAAGAGACAACATTACACTTTTGACAATAATAAAACAGTTTGCGGCAGACTCGTGACTTAAGATGGCCTCCCTAAAATGTATACATGAACACTCACACACGCACAACTTGAGACATCACAATGAACACGCGCCATTTTATGTTACAGGATTGTGCGTGTGTGAGTGTATTTTTGGCACGTTTTTAAGGTAGGTATGCCAACTCTACTTATTATTATTATCTCTATGTTATAGGTACATACATAGATAACATGAATAAGACGAGATATGGCAAGGGGGCGTGGTTCCTGAGAACTCTTCTGGCGTTAAATACACCTGAGAACCGTTTTTGTCTTGAGTCGAATGTCGTCCAACGATCGCTTCACCGCTCTCGATTTTTAACAAAATGCCGTGTTGTTCAGTGGTTGTTTGCAAAAAATCAAGCAAAAAAGTGAATCATACAAAATATGGCATCTCATTTCACACTTAAGTACAAGCTATTGTTGTTATTTTCCATAAAAAACAAGAAAACATTATTTTGTATATTTACATTATGCTAAAAATGTGCTAAATTGAGAAGTTTATATCTCATTATGAACAAAATCCATTGCTTGCTTAGTAGAAATCAATCATCGAATCGGTCGGTCTTAGGACGCAATGGACTTGTACTATATAAATATATTCCTTCACTAGACGTTAGACTCACGGTATGGACGCCGATCGGGTGGTCGTGGTCGTAGAGATGTCATGATGTTAGCTAAGTACATTGTTATCGATATTTTAACGACCAAACGATGATTTTTGATACAGTTATTATTAATTAACCCCCGAAGCAAAAACGACGGGGTGTTATAAGTTTGACGTGTCTGTGTGTGTGTGTGTGTGTGTGTGTGTGTGTGTGTGCGTGTGTCTGTCTGTTCCCCTGTGGAGCTCAAACGGGTGGACCGATTTAAATGCGTTTTTTTTTGTTTGAAAGGTGAATTAGTCGAGAGTGTTGTTAGCTATGTTTGAAGAAAATCAGTCCAAGATGGCCGCCGCTACAAAATGGCGGATTACATATTTTTTTACAACCCCCTTAATATGGGTATCAAATGAAAGGGCTTGACTAGTAGAATAGCACTATGCAAATACAAGATTGCACCACCACCACAGAATTTTGGGTAAAAAGAAACCCAGCCCCTCATTTTTATTTCGAAATTAATTTATTTGAATCGTTATATCTCAAAAACGGTGGCTCTTAGGAAAAAAAGTATACAGACATTTTTTATAGATAATTATCTGATCTACAATTTTGTTTAAAATAATTTTATGATAAGACTTACCGTTTTGCTGAAAAATTTCCCGTGAAAACTTTGACACCGAGTAATTTTTTTCCAGGTGTCGGATCGATGAGGACTTTTCACATTTCATTTATAATAGTGTTTTGAACAATCCTACCAATTTTCAGCCAGGTGTGAATATTGTAATCTTGGAAGTCTAAATTGATCGTATTATATAAGTAGGCATTTTTTATATCGTATTATTTTTGATTCATAATAATAATAATATATCGCTTTTCTTAATATATAAGTCATTGTCAAAACCCAAATAGTAAAAAAATTAAGAATCGATAACTTTACATTTTAGTCAATCACTAAAGTTTTAATGGCTTTTACTCAACATTTTTATTTACTCATCAGTGCATACATACCAGCACTTTTATTTAATTTTATAATTACCTTTTTTAATTTTCTTTTTGCGAATAAACAAAATAACGAGTATCTATCGATATCGATAGACAATTCAATGAGTAGCAATACAGCGCCATCTATGGTCAAGTAGCGGAATTAATTGGACAATCGAATCTAGTGTGACTATAGCTCATAAATACATTCTTCCGTTAAAGCAAAATAAATCTTATTTCTACAAAAACAGGGTTTGTTTCCAAATCTGTGAGTTCTGTGAAGTAGGCTAGTTTTGACTAAACTTAAAACGACAAATCAAACGATTTGTTTCTTTGTAGTGCAATATAGATTAACGGTATATTTGTGTGAGTTTGGCGACAGCGGTTCCTATAGTAGTTTTGGTGCATTTCACTTCCCCTGCCTTCTCTCTTCCGTGGGTACATACCTATTTTATTATTATCTCTATGGTACCTAATGGGTCATAGACATAATCTCCCCCAGAGTAAACATGGTTCCTTGCACTGAAGTAGGTGAGAGAGTGAGAGAGATCCTTACAATTTAAGTCGACATTTTTTAGGCCGTTTTCGTGAGATAATGCGCAATCTGTGTATCTGTGTTGAAAGGCTTCAGAATAGATCTCCATTGGAAAAATTAAAAAATTCAAATTTTTCAATTTTTTATTAAAATTTTTCGTATTTGCAAAATTAAGAGTTTTAATTACTCATCGAAAAAATATATCTGGTTTAGTCTTGATTTTGGCAGATTTTTTGCCAATCTCGGGCAGATTCGCCACTTTTGAGATGGTCACACTGGTGGTATTGTTCATCTGTGTTGTTCAGGGGGGTGACACTGTAGTTCCCTTGGACTTCGCAAAGCGCTAGTATCGCAACCACAGAACCACTTTTCTAAGGTCATATCCAAGAAGGTTATATTCTCTATGTAGACACTGGACACTGCGCCTGAAACATTTTAATAAAGATAAAGTCATTCAGCTGGGCTATTTTTCCTCTCTAGTTTTTCTATATCTCACACACTTTATCTAAGTAGTCTGTTGAGAACGAGACAAAGCCTGTTCAAGACCATATTTCTTTGCTTCAACATTTTGTTTTGATTGTTCCTGGTCTGTGGTGCTAAGATTCCATAGGTTCTATGTTCTATGTTAAAGTGTTCTGACTTCTGTGGTAATTATTGTTTTTTTCAGGGGTATGACAGCTGTAGTTCCTTTTTCTGCGTTTTGGCGCTACAATCGTTCGCACACCACAGACGTAAACACAGAAAATAACAGGTCCACAGATTAATGATAGGTTTTCCACTAATTCATGATAAGTATCTAGTTATTTTCTGTGTTTAGCTCTGTGATTTAGGTTTCAGTGATAAGTCTGAGGTCTGTCATTGTCATGAAATTTTCGAAATTTCGGGAAATTTTCATTTTTCATTTCCACCACTTTTCTTTGCTTTTCGTTGTTCTCATCACAGGTTCTCAATTATCATCAGTGAGGTGATTAACATGGTGTTTTTTTGTGATATTTCCCGACGACTTGGCTTTGTTAAATGGATTTTGGTGGCGATCATAAGTATTGACTTGTACTTTGTTTTGGACTACGGAAACTCTGTTTTACATTTGACTCCGGCTACGTTTTATGGACTACGATTTGCTATATTAGCAGCAGAAAAAAGCGTTGAATTTTGTGTAAGTATTTTGCTGATTTGCTGAGTTGAAATCCAAATTCTCTGCTGTTGTTTGATACAGGACAAACTGTGCTACTTTAGAGATCACGATACGAGTACGATACGATACGAATACGATATACGAATCGATCGTCATGGGACTAAGTGTTGTGTCGGTACTTGCTACTCAACATCTAAGACTTCTAAGTTTGCCGAAGAACGATAGTGTAAGGTGGATGTCCTACCTAGTACCTACCAACTCTCTCCCCATCGAACTGCTATGTGTGTGGATATGTCTGTCGCACTGTAGCTCTTAAACGGGTGAACCGATTTGAATGCGGGTTTTTTATAGTTAGATTTGTCTCGATGAATAGGTACTTGGTAGACACTTCATAGTAATAAAGGTTCTGATGGTTAGAGCAGGACGTTGGGATGTCATGATTCCCACAGGTTGGGGATTATTAAAATTTTGAATTTACAGTTATCTTGCATTTTTATACTGTTAAATACTTGCAATGTTTTTGGATTAGATAAACCCCTATCATAAAAAAATTACAAGTACCATCAACCTACGTACTTTACTCACCTACCTATATTTAATAATTTTCAGATAATTTTCACACTGGAAGCAGCAACATCAGTATGGAGACTACAGCAAGCAGGAAGATGAAGGGATGGAACATGCACAAGTCGGACCTTGTTTTCAATCACAATCTTATCTACTTCATAGGAATGAGAATGTCGCAAGTAGTTAAAATGCAATGCTCGGCATGTATGCGTTATGTTACATGTATTGCATGTATGTATGTTACATTGTATACATAGCCGGAATGCACCCATAGGATTCTGCTTATGTACACATTGTGGCCAATTCTGTTGTACACAATTCTCTAAACTAAACTGAATTGACAGGTTTAAAAATAGTGCTATCCTTTTCCGCAGGTATCACTGTAAAAGAGATAAGAATTTATTTAGTCCTGTCATTTTAGTTTAGTTTATGTTGGATTCATGTGTCTAACAAAAAAACCAATGTAAGAGTCGCATAAAGGCAAGCAGCTATATGGATGCTGATATTTATTCATTTAAAAAATATATAGAGACTATGAAATGTTAAATAATAATAATTTAGTATATTATCCTAATGAAAATTTTCTAATTACATACATACTATTGTATACAGGGATGCAAGCACTTTTATGTATTACCTTAATGAAAATGGTTATAAGACAAATATTGGTAGCAATTTAAACACTGTTTAAGGTTTTCTTGGTTTGAGTTTTTGAAAAATTGTTTTTAATAATTAATAAATGTGTATTTGAAAAATAAATAATTTAGATTAAGAAATAAAGATTTGAATAAATAAGTTTGAAATAAATTTATCTTGTTTGAATTTAATTATAAGGTCTCTTATTAACACGCCGTGAAAACTCACGTTTTGTATGGATATCCATACAAAACGTGAGTTTTCACGGCGTGTTAACAAGAGACCTTAATAAGAAAACCCTGTTATTTGGTTATCGATAAAACGAGTCCATCACTAGTATCGATAAAAAATCATCGACTCAGGCAAGCCCTAGCCGCAAAGCTACAGTGGCGCCAAAACGCATTAAATGGCGTAAATGGAAATAGCCAGAAGAAAAGTCACTGTCGCATCTGTTACGTAGTAACTAATACCTAATCTGTGGTTTTTTTCAAAATGGCGTCTTCGTTGTTGTTGTGTTTCGAAAAAAATAAAAATAATTATTGATTTCTTGCAATCTTCTAAACTTTAAATACGTCAAGTCGAGCTTCTGTTCCTCTGTTTGTGTTTTATACTGTAGTGCTATTTATATTTGGCACGTTGACTCTTTTTTTGTTTCATTGAAACAAGACTCGTACCTATGTTTTGTTTTTTGAATTATCTGACGACAAAGAAAACAAGGAGAAATGTGGCTGCTCGCCAGTACAAAACAACATTAAGTTGTTTCGATTTCCTAAACCTGCTGGAATTTTGCGCGGTACGTATAACCAACCTAACCTAACTAGATTTATACTATACGTTATAAAATTCATTCTCCATAAATTATCCATAAACAGACACAAGCACACCTTTTGATATGTATAGTGATACCAACAGGTGTGCATAAGTTGGCTTAAGTCTATAGTTTGCTGCTGAACATACTGATGTGTTACTGTCATTTTATTGCAGATACCACCACTAGTGAGGAAAAAAATTTATTGGTAGCCCACCTTTTGTGTTTACTATTTATTACCTATAGGGTAGTAATGAAATGAAAATGAAAATAAGGTAGTAAAAATACTACTATTCATATAAGGTATATATTATTTGTAATAATTAGTACCAATAAATTATTTTTAAATTTATTTGTTTCTTTTCAGATGTGAACTATGTGATATTCAGATGTGAAGATGAATAATTAAACAGACAGGTTTTACTGATTGTTTTATTGGGTTTAATTTCAGGAAGTTCTCAGGGCCAGCCCGGAGTTGTTTGTTAGCGGTATTTCACCCCCGTGCCTCGGAGAGGATGTTAAGCAGGCTGTCCTGTTTATTATTACTATTACTATCGTCATAATAGTCGCTAAAGTCCACCAACCTGCATTGGAGCAGCGTGGTGGGTCTAAGCTCTAAATCCCTCTCTCCTATGAGAGAGGAGGCCTGTGCCCAACTGTGGGATGTTAAAAGGTTGTAGTGTTGGTGGTAAAAAATTATTTGTTCCATGTTTAGTAACTTTTGTCGTTCTTCTTGCGAACACATCTTTAATTATGACTATTCATATTAGTGATCTTTTATATTTCTGCAAAAGAATTTATTGATATTATCTTACTTTCAGCCAAAGATTAAAAGAGTGATCACAGTTATGCTATTATAGTTTGATAAATAATTGATGGTAGGTTTAAACAATATCTGACTGGTGGTTTCTGATTGTAAACAAAATTTTTGTGCATGATGCCTTAATATATTGCCCAGTTGTGAATAATCAAGATTTACATAATATTTTTACCTTTCCATCGCCACTGTCACAAGTCTATGCAAGACAAATTTATGTGATGGTCTGCACAGAGACACAAAGTTATTACTTTATCACTTTGTACTGACATCCATAAAATAGATTTTATTTTCCATAGCAGGATGAGAAGAGGAAAATGTTGGCAATGTTAATTTGTGGATATAAATAAGTGGGAAACAATCTCTTAGAATAGTTTTTATATATTCTGTATTTTATGTTATCAGTTTGAACTGCCTCGTTGGTCTAGCGGTTAGCACGTTCGACTGTGGATCACGAGGTCCTGGGTTCGATTCCCGGGTCGGGCCAGTAAAAAAATGAGGTATTGGGTTTTTCTGTCAAGAAATTCTCAGTGCCAGCCCGGAGTTGGAAGTTGGCGGTGTTAGATACACCCCCGTGCCTCGGAGAGCACGTAAAGCCGTCGGTCCTGCGCCTAATCTCTCTCCGGTCGTGTCGCATTGGCGTCCCATCGGACTATGAGAGTGAGGGAATAGAGAGTGCACCTGTGTATGCGCACACACTTGTGCACTATAATATCTCCTGCGCAGATGGCTAGTCTCTGCCTCGGTTGAGATTGGCCGCCGTGGCCGAAATTCGATCAGGAGGACATTATTATTATTTTATGTTAATTTAATTTTATGCCTCGATCTGTATAATAATTGGTGTAATATTATATTATAATAAATAAGGTCTAGGGAGGCTATTGTAACTAAAAAAAATACGATCAATAATTTAAAGTGGCATATCATCGTCTGTAAGAATCATAGAGTTAAAACAATGATTTAAACATGTTACACATATCTCAAATAACACTGTTGATATGCTATTAAGCTTCTAGAGAGTTTCGTGAACCATAAATTATCATTTTTTTCTACTATAACCAAAATGGTTGCAATAACCCCTTAACGGGGTAAATGCAACTAACAGTATTAAGTGTGATTATTTAGATTAGAATGAAAGTTTAAACATAGTGTAAGGATTACACAAAATGCCAATTTTCTCATTATGCACCATATACCTTCGCCGGATGGTTCAATTTACCGAAAACTTTTGTCAAAAACTTTGAGGGGCTAATGCAACTCCTTTTCATAGTTCAAAGTGATGTAACATGACATAATGGGGAGTTTATCGATAAATATAAAAATTAATATAATCTCATCTTGTTCCTTAAGGGGTGATATTTTTTTTTCATCTTATTCATAACATAGGTATTCTAAAAAAATCTTAGATTATTCTAAAGGCTGACCGACGAATGAAATTAAATTTATTGTAAGAAGTATTTATGTAAAATTAATTAGTTTTATAAGTAATATAAAGTTTCTGGGTAAATAAAAGGCTTATTTGTTTATTAATTTATTTTAAAATACAGAAAATCAGTAACTGCAATGAAAAATGAGATCAATATTTTATAGGTTCATAACAACTGCCAACTTATTTTATTGCACATTGAAGTCACTAAAATTGAAAAAAAATGTTAATTGCCCACGTCGACCAATCTTTGGCTCAGGCAATACAACAATTACATCGTCTAAATGTTTAATGATGCATACATCCTCCACCGTCGGATAAGTAAACGTTGCACCCATCTCAGATTTAGAATTCTTTACTTTCCTTACAAATTTAACTGTAGGGTATTTAGCATCATCTAGTGACAATATCTGTCCTATAAAATGCTTAACACTCTTTTTAGTTGAGAATCGGGCTACAATCCAATCATTTTCTTTAAAGTTTATTTTTTCGTTAGAAAAATATTTTATGTCTTGCAAACCAAACGGAATTTCTGGTTCAACATTTTCTTTTTCTTCTTGTCCGTGATAGCATTCGTTAGATAAATAGTCTGTGTCTTGCGAACTAAACATTATTTCAGGTGCAAAATATTCTTTTTCTTCATGTCGGGTTGAGCATTCAGATTCGTTTTCTTTAAATTGGTTTGAGCATTCGGCTTCTTTTTCCTCACCTTGGATTAAGTATTCAGCTTCTTTTTCTTCTTGTTCCTGCAAGCATTCAGCTATGTAATAATCATGTAAAGTTTCATACTCAGAATCCGTATCAGCTAATTCAAAACTACAATTTGAAGATATTGAGCTTGATTCACTATCGAATCGTTTCGTTCTTCGCTTTGTCAATCTATGTTTTTGGGAAGTTTTTGGTCTTTTAGAGCTTTGCTTTATTGATTTTCGCACTTTGTTTGCTTTAGATACTACCCCTTTCTTTTTCTTTTTCGCTTCTTTTTCATTTTTTTCATTTTTTATTCGTTCTATAGCATCTTTGTAGGTTAATACTTCTGCTCCTTTTACTCGTTTTTTTGTTTTCTTTGGTATGTCGTTTCGTGCGATGGATTGCAAAATTAACTGTTCAAATGAAACCACTTCATTTGACAATATTTTAACGGAAGGTGCCCAATGAGTTACAGGTTTATTTTGTAAGGGTAGTATGTAAGTTCCTGCTCCGTTTGTTTGATGAATAATAGAATTGTCATTATTGTACGACACATGAGCAATTGGTTCGTTCCATGGTTTTGATACATCACTAACTGGATGTTCTATATTGGAAATACTTTGTTGTTTGTTTTCTGTTCTTAGATTGTCTGTTATTTTTAAAACATTAGAATTTAAATAATTTTCTGAGTCCATACGTGAGTTGATTTTATTAATAACCAAATTCAAAAGATTTGGAACTTGTTTTTCAGATGGTATGAAATTAAACTGATCAGAACTTTCAATAGACAAATCGGAAAGACCAGAATGAAACTGTTCCAGTTGTTCATCACTAGGTCTACCGTGGCTAAGGAATCTGGGTCGATTTTTAACAGAATCGTCTTTGAGACATTTTTCAGTGTTAGAGTTATTTGTACAGGGCAGTTGTTCAAGGTGTTGCTTCCATTTTAGCCATGACAAGGAATCAAATTTGTCCTCTTGGATTGCATGTCGGTTAATTGGGAAAATACCTGTTTTTCTAAACCCGTTTTGTAATATAACAGGATTCAATGAATCCCAAATTTCTGTTATAATCCGCGCAAACTCGGCTTTCGGTAGTTTCATTCCTACGTGCAATCGCTGCCATTTGACAAGGGCATCTTCCCACTTATCTTTCATGGCTTTCATCGTGCTACAGTCTAAAGGCTGTAGAACGTGTGATGAATGTGGGGGTAATTTTATAATGGTAATATCGTTAGATGCTGCTAGTTCTATTACACTCAAATCAACGTGGGTAGAATGTCCGTCGTAAATTAGTAACACGGGTCTTTTGTCACCGACTGCGGGTATAAAGACATCTTTTAAATATTTCTCGAAAATAG
Source organism: Melanargia galathea (assembly GCA_920104075.1). NCBI lineage: Eukaryota > Metazoa > Arthropoda > Insecta > Lepidoptera > Nymphalidae > Melanargia > Melanargia galathea. The sequence continues at coordinate 14,896,540 of OV049877.1, forward strand.
TTGTCTCCATCCATCCCTTTTGGCTTACTGCATAGGCGGTTTTTACATTTTCATTTTGGTACATCCATTCGTTCCATAAGTATTTTCCCTGAAATATTACCAATGGTGGGATCTTTGTACCACTTGCACTAGTGGCGAGTAAAACAGTTGTATTTTCACGTCCAGGGCCGCTTGTCGTTCTAGTGGATTTGAATCCAGTTAACCCAATAATTTTACTTTTAGATGGATCAGAACAAAAACTTGTTTCATCTAAATTAAAAATTAGTTCAGGCTTATCCGTAAGGTCTAATTCTTGTGTGACCTTTTCAAGAATATCGAAATAATCATAAATAATGAAAGGGTTGCAGGCCTTTACTCGTGCTATTTCTACGGGCTGTGGTTTTTTGTACGACAATTTATGTCGTTTACGGAATGCTTGAAACCATTCTTTTCCCGGAACATCATTTATAAAAGGAGTTACAATGCCATTTCGGCGAATATATTCAGAAATCATAGCTATGATTTCTTTTTTTGTTAAAGGATATCCACATTTCTCAAGGAGGTGAATATAGGATGCAATTTTCATCTCCATTTCCATAGAAAACACTGTAGGTCTTCCAGCTCTAGGCATTTTCGCTCCTCGGGTACCATATAATCGTGCCGTAATAGTAGACCTTGGGATCCCGTATGTTTCAGCAGCGGTGTAACTATTCATTTTTTTACTACGCACGGCTTCAACAGCTTCAACAAGCTGATCTTGGGTGTATTTTATTTCTTTTTTTCTTTTATAGTTCCGCACCATCTAAAAAAACACATGAACCATTAGAGAATGGTTGAATACTATTAAAATATTATTTCATACAGTCTGTCCAGGTACAAACAAAAAAACGTTAGTATATTACAGCTTAAAGTTGAATGCAAAGGACTGCCCGCCAAAATAATTTGTAAACTTATAACACATTGTAGGCTTATGACACTAAAACTGCGGGAATGGCAGTATCATGTTTATATGTGTACATAACAATCTTTGTTTGGAAGTACCTATCTAGTTTAGGAAATTAATTCGAGAGTCGACTATTTTGTGAGTTATTCACGTCAAACTCGATACTCGGACTAATTTCTTAAAATTGACACTTTTAAGCAAAGATTTTAGTATAAACATGCAACTTTGTAGCCAAATTAAGAAAAGCCAAATTAAATTTGAATTTGGTGGGCAGAGGCGTTTCACCTTTATACGAGACAAAATAACAAGCAAGTGCGACACTTGCGTTACTATTTAAATCTTGCATAAGGCAGGCGTGTAACCTATGCAAGGTTTAAATAGTTGCACAGCACGGGAATCAAACCAAAAATCTGACGCTTGACAGTCTACCTTATCGCTGACTCTGGATCTCAGTCTGCCGTATTGCATAGAGGTTGCGTTTAAAGTACCTAATATAAAATGCCGTTGCCCCGTACCTTATTTAAACATCGACATACGGCCATCACTAGCTATTATCGATTTCATATAAATTTCATGGGGTAATTGTAACTAACCTAAAAGTTGCAAAAGCCCCTCCGCAAGATTTCTAGGGGCAAATGTATCTGTAACTATGTTAAATAGTAATCGCAGTGTTTTCAAGAAACAAATCATAAAAAATTACTTACCATGCAGTAAATCTGCTCTGCGCTCAAGACTCTAGTCGTAAAACGATGTATTTCTATTTTTTCACACAAAAATAAGTGACCGGTTGTTTTGTAAACACCAACATAAAAATGACAGATACTTAATTGTCACTGTCGCTAAAGCAGTTCACGCGATAGTGGCTCCATCTATTATATGTACGTTATAAGGAGTATTTCTTCCTCTTTCGTTTCATAGATGTCGCTATTTAAAGAAAACTAATGTTATGAAGATAATTAGATTGGTTGCATTTTCCCGGTAGTTGCAATTGCCTCGCTGGACCTTAAATATAATTTGAGAGGTGTGCAAGAAAAACTTAAGAAACAAAATATATGCTTTTCTCAAAAATTACTTTTGATAAATATAAAGCGTATAGATTAAGAAAAAAGAAATATAAAATTGAATATAGTAAGTTGTTTTATTTTAAACCCAAAAATTTCAAAAAGAATAAAAAATGTAGTGGTACCCCATTTCAACGTTTGTCATGGGACATCACTATACTATCGATATCGATATTTTAAGGTGGGATTGTGTCCCATCACTTCTTCTTGCGACACTAGCGCTTTGCGAAGGCAACGGAACTAACTGTTTGCCATTGTCCCATCTGTCTTAGAGACTAGTGTGATCTGTGGTGTTGTTCATTGTTCATTGTTTTGGACAGGATTTATGTGATTTTCTTTCATTCTCATTGCATTGCATGCAGGGGTATGACAGCTGTAGTTCCTTTTTCTGCGTTTTGGCGCTACAATCGGTCGCACACCACAGACGTAAACACAGAAAATAACAGGTCCACAGATTAATGATAGGTTTTCCACAAATTTATGATAAGTATCTAGTTATTTTCTGTGTTTAGGTCTGTGATTTAGGTTTCAGTGATAAGTCTGAGGTCTGTCATTGTCATGAAATTTTCGAAATTTCGCGAAATTTTCATTTTTCATTTCCACCACTTTTCTTTGCTTTTCGTTGTTCTCATCATAGGTTCTCAATTATTATCATGGTGTTTTTTGTGATATTTCCCGACGACTTGGCTTTGTTAAATGGATTTTGGTGGCGATCATATTGACTTGTATTTGTTTTGGACTACGAGAACTTTGTTTTACATTTGACTCCGGCTACGTTTTATGGACTACGATTTGCTATATTAGCAGCAGAAAAAAGCGTTGAATTTTGTGTAAGTATTTTGCTGATTTGCTGAGTTGAAATCCAAATTCTCTGCTGTTGTTTGATATAGGAGAAACTGTGCTACTTTAGAGATAACGATACGAATACGATACGATACGAATACGATATACGAATCGATCGTCATGCTACTCAACATCTAAGACTTTTAAGTTTGCCGAAGAACGATAGTGTAAGGTGGATGTCCTACCTAGTACCTACCAACTCTCCCCATTGAACTGCTATTTGTGTGGATATGTCTGTCGCACTGTAGCTCTTAAACGGGTGAACCGATTTGAATGCGGGTTTTTTATAGTTAGATTTGTCTCGATGAATAGGTACTTGGTAGACACTTCATAGTAATAAAGGTTCTGATGGTTAGAGCAGGACGTTGGGATGTCATGATTTCCCACAGGTTGGGGATTATTAAAATTTTGAATTTACAATTATTTTGCATTTTTACACTTGTTAAATACTTGCAATGTTTTTGGATTAGATAAACCCCTATCATAAAAAAATTACAAGAACCATCAAGCTACGTACTTTACTCACCTATCTATATTTAATAATTTTCAGATAATTTTCACACTGGAAACATAAGCAGTATGGAGACTACAGCAAGCAGGAAGACGAAGGGATGGAACATACACAAGTCGGGACTTGCTTTCAATAACAATCCCATCTACTTCATAGGAATGAGAATGTCGCAAGTAGTCCAAGTGGGTCTATATCTAGAGATCAGGTTTTATTTCAAAAAATTAAAGTGCAATGCTCGGCATGTATGCGTATTTACATTGTATACATAGCCAGAATGCACCCATAGGGTTTTGCTTATGTATACATTGTGGCCAATTCTGTTGTACACAATTCTCTAAACTAAATTGACAGGTTTAAAAATAGTGCTATCCTTTTCCGCAGGTATCACTGTGAAAGAGATAAGAATATATTTAGTCCTGTCATTTTAGTTTAGTTTATGTTGGATTCATATGTCTAACAAAAAAAAACCAATGTAAGAGTCGCATAAAGACAAGCAGCTCTATGGATGCCAATATTTATTCATTTAAAAAAAAAATTATAGAGACTATGAAATGTTAAAAAATAATAATTTACTATTTATTTATTTATTTATTTATTTATTTATTTATTTAAATCAATTAGAACGGCGCGCAGGCCACTTACTCTAATTAATTAAGTAAAAACATAAGAATAACAAAAAATAAAAAAGAGCACTGAAAAATAAATAGGTTATACAATCACAATCACACTGACTTCTCACAAAACTCCAGACACGTTCGTACGATCACCTTCCATTCATCAGCAAACACATCTAACTCGGGTTTGAAACCGAGGACAGCATTGATCGCTGAGAGAGCGCGAGGGATAGGAGAGCGAGCACGCGCTACTGTACGCGCTCTGGGCACGGCAAACAGTTTGTGTCTCCTGACACACCTGCCATCCGGTACCAATATCCGTGATAGTTGCTCGAGTAGCAAAGGACTATTAATCTTTCCGTGGAGGACTTTGAGCACCGTTGTGATCTGATCGAGCATCCTCCTCACTTCCAGTGAGTTATACGTTACGTGTTAACAAGAGAACTTAGTAAGAAAACCCTGTTATTTGGTTATCGATAAAACTAGTACATCACTAGTATCGATAGTAAATCATCGACTCAGGCAAGCCCTAGCCGCAAAGCTACAGTAGCGCCAAAACGCATTAAATGGCGTAAATGGAAATAGCCCGAAGAAAAGTCACTGTCGCATCTGTTACGTAGTAACTAATACCTAATCTGTGATTGCATGTGAAATTCCGATAATAAGTATCGTGTGTTTGATCGTGTAATAATAGGTGTTGATAAAATAACAGAATCACAATCTTAGTGTAATGCCTGTTATCTCACTAAAGCGTAACAGTGGTCGGAGAGTTAATTTATTATAATTCTTTTCCGCTAAATGTGATTTGGTGCTTACAATGGAGGACTATAAGTTTCTATTTAAAGTTGTCCTGGTTGGGAACGCGGGAGTCGGTAAGACCTGTCTCGTGAGGAGGTTCACCCAAGGGCTGTTTCCACCGGGCCAAGGTGCGACTATCGGGGTTGACTTCATGATCAAAACCGTGGAGGTAGATGGAGAGAAAGTGAAGGTGAGCAGGATATTACGCGTTACACGCTTAAAGTGCTTTACCACTGCTTTATATGGTATGATGACCTGTTTTGGTAATGTGATCGCGCTTCGGTCGAAATGTTGTTTCGCCAAATTATTTTGCACACCATTTTGCGATAATAACAGAAACAGATAATTACTTTAGTAATTAACTCTTTAATGATAAACAATCGATGCATTTTGAAGCGAAGTTAGTAAATATAATAGGTCAAGGGAAAGTATCATCAAGTTTCTTTGGATGTATTAAATTGGGAAGAAAATGGAACCGGGGTCCATGTTTTCATAGAAAATGATGCAAACATAATATTGTATTCTAATAGATTTTTGAAGGTGTTACAAGATTCATGTTGATGAGATAGATTTTAACATTAAAACATATTGTAATCTTGTCCTAAAATTCTTAAAAAAATTAAAGAAAGATGCAAGTTTATAGTCGGGTAACTGTAGAGACAATATTGTGATATGTTTGGTTAAAGCTTTGATTTACTCAGTTTCTGAGTTTGTGTCTATGGTGTTATCTAATGACAAACCTTCATCTTTTTTGGGTTCAATAAGAAATTAAGTATAATTTCAATATTCAAAATCTCTTTAATATTTTTCAGTTGCAAATATGGGATACGGCGGGTCAGGAGAGGTTCAGATCTATAACACAAAGCTACTACAGATCGGCTCATGCTTTAATCCTAGTGTATGACATATCTTGCCAACCTACGTTTGATTGCTTGCCCGATTGGTTACGAGAAATAGAGGAGTACGCTAATAATAAAGTATTAAGAATACTAGTTGGTAAGTATGAATTAGAATTTCTTCATGGATATACATAAGTGGTGGGGCACTACCATTCCACTCAGTTTTAGTGGATAGGAACACTACTCTGCTTTGCTCCCTTGCTCCACTTTTGTGGAAAGGCATCCTAAAGATGTAAAACAAGTGACAATGATGTCACTTCATATTGGAAAGCGAAACTGTTTGGTGGCACAGCTTTGCCGATAGGGTGGTAAATAGCCAATGCAGAGGCCTTTCACCAGACCAGAGACAGTAAAAATATCATTGAAAATATCATTTTGAACACAATATCATTGAAAATATCACTTCTCTGATATTTCTATGTAATATCTTCAGGTAATAAAACTGACAGAGAAGACAGGGAGATCCCTCGACACATAGGAGAGGACTTTGCGCAAAGGCATGGGATGTATTTTCTGGAAACTTCCGCAAAAGAAGCAGAGAATGTTGAACGACTGTTCATGGAGATAGCTGTTGAATTGATGGAGGTATGAAACTTAATATATTATCAGCATTGTTGAGCCATTGATCCTGGTTATTATCATTATCATCTGATGTTAGTCCTTAAACTTCAGAATCGAATATGGTATTGTAAGTCTATTCTCACATTAGGTGACCAAACTAAAATCAGTTTTCAACTCTGATGCAACCAATCGTATTGGAACAAGGAGCAACTAGTAAAAAACTAGTTTTCAACGGCGACACAACTAGAAATTTATATACAGTGAATCAACCACTGATTCTGGATGCTGTTCCTACTGTAAAGAATCCACAAAAAACTTGGAGGTTGCTCTTAAAAAAACTGTTGTACATAATTGCCGTAGTGACTCAAATCCATGCTTTTTTATCATTTTTAACCCCCGACGCAAAAACGACGGGTGTTATAAGTTTGACGTGTCTGTGTGTGTGTGTGTGTGTGTGTGTCTCTCTGTCTGTTCCCCTGTGGCGCTCAAACGGGTGGACCGATTTGAATGCGGTTTTTTTTCTTTGAAAGGTTAATTAGTCGAGAGTGTTGTTAGCTATGTTTGATGAAAATCGATCCAAGATGGCCGCCACTACAAAATGGCGGATTACATATTTTTTCACAACTCCGTTAATATGGGTATCAAATGAAAGGGCTTGACTAGTAGAATAGCACTATGCAAATCCAAGATGGCCGCCGCCACAAAATGGCGAATGTCGGGGGTTTTTTAAATTTTCAATTTATACTTGTTATAATCTCCAATTGTTTAATAAGCTTTTTTTATGAGCAAACTTGTTTCTAAAGGCAAGTCTATTATCATAACAGTATAAGAAGCAGAGAATGTTGTTGTTTGTTAATTAAGAAGAATTAAGAAGAATGTTGTTGAGTTAATATGTATGTATGTATACCTTTATTAAAATATATATGTATTTATATGTAAATATGTCTATCAGTCGGCTGTTACCTATAACACAGGCATTAAGTTGCCTACTTTAGGAACAGACGACCGTGTGTGTATGTGTGAGTATTTATTTATTTATAACAATTATATTTCAATTTACAGCAAGCCAAATGCAAGGAGTTGCCAAAGTACGATGGAAGCTTAGGCCCCATCAACGGGAAGTCGTCGTCAGTAGGCGACAGCTCGTGCTGTCTCCGCTCTTAGATCTAACGAATTTATCTCATAATATGAGTATGTGCCGCTACTAGTTCTGTTGTACACTAGACTTTGATTAAACTAATTTATTTTGTATGCAAAAATATTTGAGCATATAAAGATTTCAGTTTGAAGCTATCCATTTTCAAAGACTTTCTTTGAGATTTCTGGAGAATCTTTGTGAAAAGTATGGTACTAGCCCTGTCGAATTGAATTTTTTTACTCCTGTCGTTATTTTTACCAGACTTCAAAAAAGGAGGACGTTCTCATTTAGTACATCTTTGTTTTAATAATATTTTTCATTGTATACATTGTTTTATTTTTTTTACCTTTGTGTACAGCAGAATTAGTAGTAAGTAGTTTTTTACTAAACAATTCAATGTATTGATTATTATCATTCCATCGCTTTTAAGTATTATATTATAGCTCTGGCTTAGTATCATGTGTTTTTCTATTAAATAATACAATGACATTATTATTAATTTTGTTGATATTTCAACATAATATCGACACTATACTCGTAACATGTCACTTTTCATGTTAATACTCAAAACAAATTTACTTTGAAATTGCCAATAATATTATTTACTAGCTGATGCTCGCGACTTCGTTCCTGTGAGTGCTTCTTTTCGGGATGAAAAATATTCTATGTCCATCTTCAGGAGGCAAGCTATCTTTTTGGCAAGTTTCAGCTCAATCAAATGAACTATATGCGAACGCATAGAGGATGAACAGACACAAAACATTTTTAATTTTTGTATGATAAGATTAAAATGCAATCCATATGCAAAGTAATGACTTCAAAGTACATTCCATAAATCTTATACATTACAGTATTTCTTTAGGTAGTATTTATTTGGTATTATACTCGATTGATATTATTAGGGAAGTGTGTAAATAACTTAGGACCCTCAGTTCTCACTGTATGATAATTAATTATTATACTTGAATTGTTACTTGAATTTTATTTATTTATTGACTAGGTATGAGACACTGATGCATATCTATATTATAGTTCACATGATATTGTGGTCAGAGTTATAAAAAACAAACGCGCATGAAATAGAAATAATATTTTTTTCATCATCATCATCATCATCATCATATTACCTCACCTACCATTACCGCTTTCTTGCTTGTACATAGGCGCTTTATGTCTATGTGCGAATGAGATGGAGATATACAAATATATGCGTTAAACTGACCGCACATTAGTGTCTATAGTCTGATTTTAATTCGGTGGAGTTCTTTGTATGAAAAACAGGGTTACCACCTGAAGTTCGATTTTACCCCAAACTAAAGTACCTGAAGTATCTGTCAGGCATTTGTCATATCTGCACGATGCAATTGGTTTTTATTTATATGTAAGTTTTGAATTAATTGTCTTCTTTTGTGGGAACTCTGGTAACATTAAGAAATTCAAAATTCCACGGAATTAAAAATCAGAGTATAGACAGACTGCAAAATTGCAGTTATGTTGCAGTCTGCAACTGCCGACTCACTCAGTACTATTAAAGGCCAAAGCACACACGATTCTTTAATCATCGATGATTAGCGATTTTGCGGCTGCATTGATGTTGTTTGTTTTTGTGCACTGTTTTGTTGCTCATGTAAGCTCTGACCCTTAAAGATTTTTTTTTTCATTTTCATGCGCGTGCTCTAGCTAAGAAGTTCGCTGTTGCGATTTTTTGTTGTATTTTAAATTAATTCTGTTGTTTTGTAAAATGTAAACTAAGCATTGGTGAAGATTCTGTTGTACACTCAACAAAATTTATTTAGTTTAGTTTCGACGGAACTACAGTTGACTGAATTTGTGGACAGCGTGTTGAAATTATGGCAACTAAGATATTTTGTTGAGCGTTGAGTAAAGAGTACAATGCGAACAAGATGAGAATAGCAATTTACAACCGCCATTTTTAGTGTTGTCTTGCTCACTTGTGTTTTCATTGAGCGAGACAGAAATAGAAAATGACGGTTAAAAGTCGCTATACCTTCCGCCGAAACATTCTTCCAACTGTACGTCACCAATGTTGCCAGTCGAGGGATAATATTTGGTAACATTGCTATTTTGTCATTACTTTTATCTTAATTGGATTTTACATGCTTTGAATTTTATTATTATAGTGCCATTCCATTCAAAATATTCTCAGCACATAAGAATTGATATTTGGTAACATTGCTATTTTGTCATTACTTTTATCTTAATTGGATTTTACATGCTTTGAATTTTATTATTATAGTGCCATTCCATTCAAAATATTCTCAGCACATAAGAATTGGTTCTAATTTTAGTCTCGCCATTTTTGTTGGTGTACAACGGAATTTGTGTTCTAGGTTTTTAATGTTAACGATATTTTTACGTTATAACAACGCCGAACTTTACTATATTTAAAGTACCTCTGTAATGGTACAAGTCACGGAAAATAAGTCTAGCGTTGACCTTCAATGCGCAGAAGTCGAAAATGAGGTATCTCGGAGTGTGAGGGGGTCGCGGGGAGGGCGTGGGGATCATTCGTAAGCACTGATTAGCTCTCGCGGATCCCTCATAAACGCTGATTGGCTCTCCAATCGTATTGTGTCCCGCTCACTCGTACGACGCTGCGCGCACTTGAAGGTCACCGCTCGACTTACGTGCCGGGGGTTATAATGAGATAAAGGATAAACTATACTATTTAAGCGTTTAGAAACTATAGTGAACGGACCTTTATCATTACCGTGTTTACACATTATCCGAGTGTTGAAGTGTGATGTCGCTACGAATATTGACGTAAACAAAATATGTTTAGGTCAATTTATAAATAAATAAATATGGCCGGATTATTGGAAATTACGACTGGGTAGGGAATTTCTTATACCTTGTGAGTGAAGCCGCGGTCGGTTGTCGGTATACCAATAAGAATCAAACTTCGTTTGTATAGGACGCGGTCGTGAGCAACGGGTCGCGTTTCAACCCTTAAATTGGATAGAATAGTGTTTAAACGCTTAGGTGTTAATATTATTTTATTGTACATACATCACATATTTTAGGTGCAATTAATTTTAACTTCGGGGGATATTGTGGCTAATTCTGTTGTACACAATCTCTAAACCTAAACTAAAATGACAGCTCTAAATCTATTGCTATCCTTTTCCGCAATGAGCACTGTGAAAGAGATAGGAATAAATTTAGACCTGTCATTTTAGTTTAGGTTTAGAGATTGTGTACAACAGAATTGGCCACATTGTATAATATTTTATTTTTATTTTTTTACATGACTAAATTGAATTATTATTGTTGTTTCATTAATTTTAACGTTATTAAATATTTATATTATAATATGTATTATAAAAATATATTTATTGCAATTAGTAGGTGCTTATTTTTGGAATTTATTAAGTATTCAATGGTTGACACTAATTCTGTGATCTATCGAACGTACTATGCGTTTATTTATTTATTTATTTATTTAATACTTTATTGTACACCAAAAAACAAATTTGACAAGAAACATTTTAAAAGAAATAGGTACAATGGGCGGCCTTATCGCTTAGAAGCGATCTCTTCCAGGCAACCTCGTTGTGGAGAATATAAAAACTAGAGAAGTGTATAAGGGTGTACGCTAAAATTAGAGAAAATTAAAAGTATATATACGAATAATAGACATACAAATACTTACATACGAAATTACATAAAATATACATATTAGACATATATATATAAATACATATATATATATAGAGTAAACATTTGTAAAATAAAGCCCAAAACACGCCAGGAATGATGGTTAACTATTTGTAGTACCTACCTGGGTACTATCTGAGGTAAAAGGTTCAGGGAGGATAAAAATGCGTTTTGACAAGTCTTTTAAATATGGCAGGAGATTGCGCACGCTTGATATGAAACGGTAAGGAGTTCCAGAGCCGAGCGGCTACTATGGAGAAGGATTTAGAATAAAATGAAGTATTATGGGAAGAGATTTTTAACATAAGATTGTTATCAGAGCGAAGAGACAGACTGTGGGTGTTCCCTAGAAACTCAAACCGCTCTTTAAGGTAAGGAGGCGTGGTAGGATTGAATAGTACAGAGTATAAAAGAGAAAGAATGTGGGTGTTCCTGCGAAGGCGAATCGGAAGCCATTTGAGTTTTCTGCGAAATTCAGAAATATGGTCATATTTTCGGAGTCCAAATATGAACCGAATACAGAGATTCTGAATGCGCTCAAGTTTATTTAGCAACTCCTCATTTAAATTGAGATAGCAAGTGTCAGCATAATCGAGAATCGGTAGAAGGAGTGACTGTACAAGTGCAATTTTGGTTGGCACGGGTAGGAAATTGCTTAATCTGCGGAGAGATCCAATCGACGCAAATACCCTTCTACTCACCTCACTTATATGTGGGCCCCATGATAAGTATTTGTCAAAGGTAACGCCAAGATTTTTTACGGTGTCACTGTATGGCACGAGTGTCCCATCAAATATGATAGCGGGTAAAGTAGACAAATCAATACGCGTGACCAATTTTTGACTGCCTATTATTATTGCCTTGGTTTTAGATGGATTTACCTTAAGACCATACGACTTACTCCATTCCACTATTAAATCAAGATTTTCATTTAGCAAGTCTATAGTTTTAGGTAGATCCACCAGTTTAGCCTGAACATATATCTGGAGATCATCTGCGTACAGGTGGTAGCGAGAAGATAATCGGAGAGTAATAGAGCTTATGAAAATTGAAAAAAGAAGAGGAGACAACACGCCACCTTGAGGTACACCAGCATTGATCGTGCACCAGTTAGAGAACGAATCGTCAACACGTATCCGTTGCCGGCGACCATACAAGTAACAATAAAACCAGTCAATCACTTCAGAAGATATGTTAAGAGAAACTAGTATCGCTAATAAAAGATCAAAATCGACATTGTTGAATGCATTGCTAAAGTCGAGTAATGTCAACACCGTTACACACTGGTTATCCATACCAACGTGAATGTCCTCGGTAATCTTGACTAAGGCAGTAGTCGTACTATGACCAGTACGGAAACCGGATTGGAAAGGATTGTAGAGGCTCCATCTGGATAGAAAAAGACTCAATTGTCGATGAATAATTCTCTCAAAAACCTTCGAAAGGAATGGAAGTATGGAGATGGGGCGGTAGTCGGAAAAACTGGAGGGATTTGCTTTTTTGGGGATAGGAGTAATTTGTGCTTCTTTCCAGGAAGTGGGAAAATTTCCAGATAAAATGGAGTAATTAAAGATGGTTTTTATTAGAGGAGTCAAGATATCTATAATAGGAATGATCATTTTACGACTAATGCAGTCTGTACCTACGGCATCGGAGTTGACCTCAACTATGCTTTTCTTAACATCACTATCAGTGATTTGACTAAAGATAAAAGAGGGATAATCAGAAGTGGGTAAAGCAGAAATTTGACTCTTAGTTTGTAATTTTGTGGCATCATCAATGGCACAAGACGAAGAGAAATGCTGATTAAGCTGGTTTAAATCAATATTAATGGAGCTACCATTCTGACGCGCTTTCCCAACTCCAAGAGTTTTTAGAAATTTCCATACTCTGCCTGGATCACCCTCTTCAAGTATGGATTTATGGATATGGCGTCGTTGTTTATCCCTACACAACCTGTTGCAATGATTACGAATATTTTTATATTTGATTCTATTGGCCTCAGAGCTGTTTATTTGTGAGTTAAAACGGGACAGATTTATGTCAGAGAATCTGTCTCATTTTTATATGTCCTGATATTAATCTGTCTCTTTTTAACACGAAAGTAAAGTCTGAGCAAAGTCAAAGTGCGATCTATAGATTTGAACCTAAAATTCTGTAGAAAACTAAACTTGTAAACTAAATTGCCACTTTTATTGGCCGACAGGCTTGCCAATTCGAAGTTAAAAAAACAACAATTGCATATTATGCACCTGTTAAAAGCTTCGTAAATACAAGGGATGGTTTATGCAACAGAATTTGGTGTCTATGGTAGGTATATCACAACATCACAATGATATTTTTGTGCTCTTTGGTGTAAGATCGTTTACATTTTTTATGGTTACATATTAAAACTGTTGTGTAGTGTTTAATTGTGCAATTAACTTTTCTAATTGGATGTTTGCTTTAAATATAATTATTACTACTGTTCGGGCAATGTAGTTTACTGAAATACCGATTGATCATTGAATGCATCATATCTGTCTAACCCACGGATCTATTATAATTGATAACACAACCGGAATGCGTCTTTTGAAGACTAAAGTATCATTCAGATCTTAGGGACCTTTCAGATAGACCGGCGACCGGAGAGCAGAGCAAATTTTAATCGCATTTAAAATAGAATCTTAAGGTATTGAAATAAGTTTTATTTTTACGTTTTATCTCTTTTATGATAAGAGGATGCTCGAGGATGCTACCAATACGCTCTGTGTGAAACATTAAGAGCAGCCGCTCGGCTGCTCGTCGAGCCGGTCGGCTGCTCTATGCTCGTACTCTTTCGCGCTCGAGCATCCGACCGGCTCCGTTCGCGTGCTCTTTCATGCTCGCGCAGCCGACCGTAGGCCGAATTGCTCTGCCGTCCGGCCCAAGAGCGTACGCTCGGCTCCGAACGCATCCGCGTGTCCGTTCACACAGACCGGCGCGGAGGGCAGAGCAAACCTAAACGGCCGGTCTGTGTGAAAAAAGAAATGCTCTCCGATGCTCTCCGCGCCGGTCTATCTGAACGGTCCCTTACGGAGCGCGTCGAGCTTTAGTGGGTCAGCGTTGACAATGCAATAAAGAAAATCTTCAGTAGGTCTCCTCTCAGAATTAGCTTATAAAGAAAATAGAAATGTATATAATTTGACAGTTAAGTAAAGTCTTGTATTCACTAAGCAACATTCGACGACGCTTAACTTTTGTTTATGCAAAAAGACGCGCGTCATTATGCGTCTCAAGTAGATAAATTCAAATTTCAAATGTGGGAATCCTCCCAAATGTTCGGCTGTAATTAACAATATGTCACATGAAAATATGAACTTTAAGTGTTCAATTATACATTTCAATTTTCTTCATTGTAATTTGTACTACACCTGCGCTCCGACGCGACTATTGTACTTTGTTACTTTACGGCTTGTATGAAAGTTGAAAATCGATTTGTGCGTGATAACAATTTGTATTTCATAGCCAATCAAAGGCTCTCATGTATCGCAAGTAGGATGTGTGCACATCTTTCATTAAGTATGGAAATGTCGAATCATGACGTTTTTCTGGTTTTCTGAGTTTACCCAAGTTTTTGTAATTTTCATACTAAATGACATATTTACACACTTTAACTTGAAAATGTTAACATAATAAACACTCTGGGCTCTGAGATAAAATTAAATATGGTATTTAGGGGTACAATAGTTTAATTTTAATCATGCGTAGAAAACATGTTTAGTAAGTAATTGGCAAAAGATTGGCAGTCCTGAGATGTGAATGAACCCAATACTTGGGAACATTCTATGCATGATTATAACTAATGAATATCTTAGAAATATACAGAATAAGGCTCTAGGCAACATGATTAGGTACCTATTTGGATTAAAGTATTTATAAAATTAATGAAAAACCATCAAAATGTTCATTTCAGTATTGGATCTGAAATGGTTTCTACAATCTTTTCATGTCATCGATCATAGTAATAAAACATCACCAAAGAAACTAAATCATTGTAATGCAATTAATAAAATGATCTTTCAATATGTACTGTTATATATTTTATTTCCTACAGAAACAACCCTCAACTAACCATAAACCGGTCATATCAACCGACAAAAGTGAAAAGACTAGGGGACCTTATTCAATTACATTCATATCAGTACTGGTACTATGTTAAAACAATAGTTTGAATCGACAAGGAATCGACTCATTTTGTTAGGCCAAAGCCCTGTACAGCGAACAATAAACGTGGTATGAATCTAATACCACTAATACGAATCCAGAGCCTATAATAGTAACCATATTAAAAATGATAATGACTCCTACATTTAGTCAGCGCATATACCTTTCAGATACAGTCAGATACCTTTGTGGTCGGCCTACCTACATCCTTGACCACAGACCAATAACATATAAAACTAGTGTTGCGCTCGGTGCGCGAGCTGCAAGCAGCTCGCGTGCCTTGTAGTCTTTTCAATATTCGTAAAATAAAGAAATGGGAGGCCATACCAAATACAGGGGCGGATCCAGGGGGGGGGTCATGGGGGTCATGACCCCCCCCTGGACTGTGTCCAGGACCTAGGTGGACCACTAATAAAAATTGTTAAACATAATGTTTTTATATATTTTTGTCACAATATAGATTTAGTGTAAGTTCCTTCAATATTTAATCAATTTAATATAATACTTTGTATGAGAATCTAATCGTGGCTAAGAGCTTCAATGATTGAAGAACGTCTAACCGGACTGGTACTTCTCCACATCCTTAAAAACTTACCCATTGAAGTAGATGAAGTGATAACGCGTTTGTTATTCAAATATATGTAGGTATTTTTATGTACAGTAATTACTTACATCTATACTTGATAATTATAATAAAGCGGAAGAGTTTCTTTGTTTGTTTGTTTGAACGCGCTAATCTCTGGACGTACTTGTCGGATTTGAGAAATTCGCATTTCGTAGTACAATTTTTAGGGAAGGTTATAGGCTGTTTAATATCCCTAAAGGGGATAAAATGGGAGTAGGAAGGTCATATGAAAGTTCTATGTTTTCGACAGTTACATATAAGAAAATAGGCATTTAGATTATAAATTTTTAATAATAAAAACCTGTATAATTTATTTTTGAAAATCTCTTTAGGGTGGTAAAATAGGGGATGAAAGTTTTTATGTGAAATAATTATTGTTATTATTAACTTGAAATTTGGAAGATAGGTTCTTTCTAGATCGTAGATATAATATCAGCCTAGAAAATATTTTACAAAATATATATATATATATATATATATATATATATATATAATAATAATAAAATAAAAAATAATAAAATATATAATAAAAAATATATATATATATATATATATATATATATATATATATGTATATTTCCTCCTCTATGGGGTAAAATGGGTAACATGAAAGTTGTATGTTTTTGAAGTTACAGATACTGAAATCGGCATGTACTTAAGTTATTAGTTTTAAATAATAAAAACCTACTTAAATTAAGGGTGGTAAAATAGGGGATGGAAGTTTGTACAGTAGTAGTAAGTTAATAATATAGTCTAGTCAACAAGTTCAAAAACGTGAAATATAGAGATAAAGGACTTAAAAATATGAGCGATTGCTCATTCGATTTTGAATCACCTCTAGAAAAATGTTTTTGAAGGATTTTGGTGCAGGTTAAAAATTGCAGTTGTTATTAACAAAACAAGATGAAAAAAAAATGATATTTATTTTTTTGTTAATAACTCGAAAAATATTTATATTTAAGCACTTTAAAAAAATTCCGTTAAAGAGGAGGAAATTTCCAATAAAAAAGTCCCAACTTCCGAAACTCCATCTCCATCCTTACTTCCTTACTAATATTATAAATAGGAAAGTGAGTTTGTTTGTATGTTTGTTCCGCTTTCACGCCGTAACTACTGAACTGATTTGGCTGAAATTTTGAATGGAGATAGAATATGCCCTGACTTAAAACATAGGCTAGCACAGCTCCCACGGGATTTTGAAAACCCCGAAATCTATAGCTACAGCTATAGGTAGATTACTATAGTAAACTTCATTGATAGTAGGTATAAAGGTTGGAAAAGGGAGCGGGAACGGGAACCGGAAATCCACGATTCCCTCGGGATTTGTTTAAAACCGAAATTCACGCGGGCGAAGCCGCGGGCATTTTCTAGTTATTTATAATTTTAATTTGACGTTGAAAATAGGTTTCCGCGCGGCGGTTAAAGCATGCGCGCGCGAGAATTCAGCAATAAAAATATTATTTTTTTTGTAACGTACAATGTAATTTTAAAAACTGAAAAAATTCTTTTATCTTCTTAACACTTGAAAGAATCGTGCCCTGAAGAAAAAAAAGTTTAATCACTATTTTTCAATAAGTTATTCAATTCATCATCATCATCATGATCAACCCATTACCGGCTCACTACAGAGCACGGGTCTCCTCTCAGAGTGAGAAGGGTTTTGGCCATAGTCTACCACGCTGGCCAAGCGGATTGGCAGACTTCACGCGCCTTTGAGAACGTTATGGAGAACTCTCAGGCATGCAGGTTTCCTCACGATGTTTTCCTTCACCGTTAAAGCAAGTGATATTTAAATACTTAAAACGCACATAACTCCGAAAAGTTAGAGGTGCGTGCCCGGGATCGAACCCACGACCTCCGATTAGAAGTCGGTCGTCCTAACCACTAGGCTATCACAGCTATAGATTATTCAATTGTTAGCTAACAATTTTTTTCCCAATCTCCGTTGGCATAAACAATGTGATGAAAGGTATAAATAATTGGCCTAAAAATTTGAAACTTCGTGGAGCCCTTTGATATATATATATTTCATAAGATCCTGCGATAATTTTTCATAAAAATTTATTAATTTGTTAATTATGATTTTTTATAGCTATAAGATTTATATGATTATTATGATTTTTCAATAGTTTAAAAAAAATCATAACAAATTAATAAACTTTTATGAAAATTTATCACAGGATCTTATGAAATATATATATCAGAAGGGCTCCACGAAGTTTAAAATTTTTAGGCCAATTATTGTTATTTATAGCTTTCATCACATTGTTTATGCCAACGGAGATTGGGAAAAAATTTGTTAGTTAACAATTCAATTACTTATTGAAAAATGGTGATAAACTTTTTTCTTCGGGGCTCGATTCGGGGCGGTATTAAGAAGATACTAGAATTTTTTCGAATTTTTAAAATCACATTTTATGTTATAAAAAAAATATTTTTATTGCTGAACTCTCGCGCGCGCATGCCGTAACAGACGCGTGGAAACGTATTTTCAACGTCAAATTAAAATTATAAATAATGAAGATAGAGTTTCAAAAGCTGAGACTTTTAGAAAGAGGAGAAAATTTCCGATAAAAAAATCGGAAATTTTCTCCTCTTTAATAAACTTTTTTCATAATTGCTTAAATATAAATATTTTTCGAGTTATTAACAAAAAACGAAATATGATTTTTTTTCATCTTATTTTGTTATTAACAATTGCAATTTTTTTCCTGCACCAAAATACTTCAAAAACATTTTTTAGAGGTGATTCGGAATCGAATGAGCTATCGCTCATATTTTTAGGACCTTAATCTCTATTTTTCACGTTTTTGAACTTGTTGACTATACCTATATTATTAACTTAAAATTTGAAAGTTAGGTTCTTTCTAGGAGGTAGGCTTCAGCTAAAAATTTTACGTAAATCCACCCCAAAGGGGGTATATTATGACATGTATATTACGACATCAGTTTATGAACTTAAATACAATAATACAAAGATCCTGTAGATACTAATTATTATCGGACATGACTACAGATTGACGTGATTTTATGCAGTTGCATTTTTTTAGTTCAGGACCTGGAGAGTTGTCAGGCTACTATTTTATTCCGGGAAAACAAAGGGTTCCCGTGGGACTTTTGAAAAATATAATACCGCGGACGAAGTCGCGGGCAACAGTAGTACATTAATAAAATACCTACTTTTTACTTGTATCTATCATCTATGATTATAAAATTAAATTATAACTTTTTATCTTTCTATGTGACCCCCCCCTGGCACCAAAGCTGGATCCGCCCTTGACCAAATACCAGAATATACTGGAGAGTCTCTTGAAAGATAGAAAGAAATATTGGTATCACGTTTCGTATCTTTTCTGAAAGGACACTAATCAGTTCTATGCATGCGTTTAGTGGAAAAAAAGGATCTATACAAAAATGTTCTGGAGATCCACTTGAAAATTAAAAAGAAATTTTGTATGGACACGAATTTTTTTGTTCTGTAGCTATCTTTTTTTTACTGGCTCACCAAAGGGCCTAAGGTCTTGAACATTTTTAGTTTCAGGACCATGCCTCTATGATTGATAGTTTTTGAGGGCCGTTAGGGTTCTCTGGTAATTTTTCCGCATTCACTACGTTTTGTGATTTTTGTGAAAAAAAATTTTTAAGTTCTATTTATAAGTGTAGTAGGGGGAAAAATTTTCATACAAAAATGTCTAAGAGAGCCTCTTGAAAAGAACCCAAAAAATTTGTATGGAGAGAATTTTTTTTGTTCGGCGGCCATGTTTTTTTTACCGGTTCACCCAATGGCCCAAGGTTTTTAATAACATTTGTTTGGGACCATGTCTGTATGACTGGTAGTTTTGGAGGACCCATGAGCTACTCTGGTAAAATTTCCACATTCATGACATTTCATAATTTTCCTGAAGGAAGACCCATAAGTTCTAAGCACATAAATAGTGAAGGGAAAAAGTTCCATACAAAATTGTTCTGGAGAGCCTCTTGAAAAGAACCCAAAAAAATTGTATGGAGAAAATTTTTTTTGTTCGGCGGCCATCTTTTTTTTTACCGGTTCACCCAATGGCCCAAGGTCTTTAATAACATTTGTTTGGGACCATGTCTGTATGATTGGTAGTTTTGGAGGACCCATGGGGTACTCTGGTAAATTTTCCACAATCATGACGTTTCAGAATTTTTCTGAAGGAAGACCCATAAGTTCGACGTATATAAATAGTGAAGGGAAAAGGTTCCATACAAAATTGTTCTGGAGAGCCTCTTGAAAAGAACTCACTAAATTTGTATGGAGAGAATTTTTTTTTGTTCGGTGGCCATCTTTTTTTCACCGGTTCACCTAATGGCCCAAGGTCTTTAATAACATTTGTTTGGGACCATGTCTGTATGACTGGTAGTTTTGGAGGACCCATGAGGTACTCTAGTAAATTTTCCACATTCATGTCGTTTCATAATTTTCTGAAGGAAGACCTATAAGTTCTACGCACATAAATAGTTAAGGGAAAAAAGTTCCATACAAAATTGTTCTGGAGAGCCTCTTGAAAATTACCCAAAAATTTATATGGAGAAAATTTTTTTTTGTTCGGCGGCCATCTTTTTTTTACCGGTTCACCTAATGGCCCAAGGTCTTTAATAACATTTGTTTGGGACCATGTCTGTATGACTGGTAGTTTTGGAGGACCCATGAGGTACTCTGGTAAATTTTCCACATTCATGACGTTTCATATTTTTCCTGAAGGAAGACCCATAAGTTCTACGCATATAAATAGTGAGGCGAAAAAAGTTCCATACAAAATTGTTCTGGAGAGCCTCTTGAAAAGAACCCAAAAAATTTGTATGGAGAAATTTTTTTTTGTTCGGCGGCCATCTTTTTTTTACCGGTTCACCCAATGGCCCAAGATCTTTAATAACATTTGTTTGGGACCATATCTGTATGATTGGTAGTTTTGGAGGACCCATGGGGTACTCTGGTAAAATTTCCACATTCATGACGTTTAATAATTTTCCTGAAGGAAGACCCATAAGTTCTACGCACATAAATAGTGAAAGGAAAAAAGTTCCATACAAAATTGTTCTGGAGAGCCTCTTGAAAAGAACCAAAAAAAATTGTATGGAGAAATTTTTTTTTTGTTCGGCGGCCATCTTTTTTTTACCGGTTCACCCAATGGCCCAAGGTCCTTAATAACATTTGTTTGGGACCATGTCTGTATGACTGGTAGTTTTGGAGGACCCATGAGGTACTCTGGTAAATATTCCACATTCATAACGTTTCGTATTTTTCCTGAAAGGACATTTATGAGCTCTATGCATGCGTTTAGTGAGGTAAAAAAAGTTCTATACAAAAATGTTCTGGAGAGCCTCTTGAAAATTAAAAAAAAAATTGTATGGACGCGAAAATTTTTTTTGTTCGGTGCCTATCTTTTTTTTACTGGTTCACCAAAGGGCCCAAGGTTTTGAACATTTTCAGTTTCAGGACCATGTCTCTATGACTGATAGTTTTTGAGAGCCTTTGGGGTACTCTGGTAAATTTTCCACATTCATGACGTTTCATATTTTTCCTGAAGGAAGACCCATAAGTTCTACGCATATAAATAGTGAGGAGAAAAAAGTTTCATACAAAAATGTTCAGGAGAGCCTTTTGAAAATTCAAAAAAAAATTTTTGTTGGGCGGCCATCTTTTTTTTGCCGGTTCACCAAATTGCCCAAGGTCTTTAACAACATTTGTTTGGGACCATTCCTGTATAACTGGTAGTTTTAGAGGACCCATGAGGTACCCTGGTATTTTTTCCACATTCACTACGTTTTGTATTTTTTGTGAAAAAAACCTTTATGTTTTATGTATACGTGTAGTGGGGGGGAAAAAGTTTCATACAAAAATGTCCAGGAGAGCCTCTTGAAAAGAACCCAAAAAATTTGTATGAAGAAAAAATTTTTTTGTTCGGTGGCCATCTTTTTTTTACCGGTTCACCCAATGGCCCAAGGTCCTTAATAACATTTGTTTGGGACCATGCCTGTATGACTGGTAGTTTTAGAGGACCCATGAGGTACCCTGATAAATTTTCCACTTTCATGTAGTTTCATAATTTTCCTGAAGGAAGACCCATAAGTTCTACGTATATGAATAGTAAGAGGAAAAAGTTCTATACAAAAATGTTCTGGAGAGCATTTTGAAAATTTAAAACAAAATTTGTATGGACACAAAAATTTTTTTTGTTTGGTACCTATCTTTTTTTTACTGGCTCACCAAAGGGCCCAAGGTCTTCAACATTTTCAGTTTTAGAACCATGCCTCTATGATTGATAGTTTTTGAGAGCCGTTGGGGTACTCTGGTAAATTTTCCACGTTCATGACGTTTCATAATTTTCCTGAAGGAAGACCCATAAGTTCTACGCACATAAATAGTGAGGGGAAAAAAGTTCCATACAAAATTGTTCTGGAGAGCCTCTTGAAAATTAAGAAATTTTTGTATGGAGACGAAAATTTTTTTTGTTTGGTGGCCATATTTTTTTCACCAGTTCACCCAATTGCCCAAGGTGTTGAACATTTTTTGTTTGGGGATAATACCTCTCCGACTGATAGTTTTTGAGATCCTTTAGGGTACTCTAGTCAGTTTTCCACGTCCAGCTCTCTCTATAATTTTGTAGACCTAAATTTTTTGAATTCTACACACACGGAAAGTATGGTGAAAAAGTCCCATACAAAATTGTTCAGGAGAGGTGATCAATACGTAACTTCAAGTAGCTTTATATATATAATGTCCTTGACTGGCGCGGGGCGCCAAGCAATTTAAATTTTTTAGGTGTTGCCAGCTGTCAAAATATAAAATGTATAATATTCAATTAGCAAAAATAGATTTAAAAAAAATAGTAAACTAAAACTATGTATTTTTAAGAACATATGTATTAAAATCATATAATATTAAATTGAATCTTTAATAAAAATAAGTTTATAAAATTCATAGAGATAATAATATAAAATTACCTTTGTTTTGGTGTCATCGACTCCTTACTTCATTATCGATCTGAAAATGTCGCTTGAATTGAAATGGCCGACGTTTAGGGGGAGTGTCTAGCGGAAATCAGGATTTCTGATTGATTTATCTCGTAAAGGTAAGAGATAAACTTGGGATTTTATCGTAAACGGCGTGTGTTTATGTAATTTATAAAGAAGTTCAGTTAAACAAATATATAATTGTGTAGTTTGGTGCGTTTCCGGCC
Organism: Melanargia galathea; assembly: GCA_920104075.1. NCBI lineage: Eukaryota > Metazoa > Arthropoda > Insecta > Lepidoptera > Nymphalidae > Melanargia > Melanargia galathea. Next base: position 14,919,580 of record OV049877.1, read on the forward strand.
GCGGCACGGTCAAGTAATTCAAAACAAATTGTTTAGAATTTTTAATAAACTCTTTTGTATTACACATAACTGTTTATTTAATTGAAGTGTTAAGTGAACAAATAACTTAAATTTCAACTAAACAGGATAACAGAAAACTTACGGTATTCCTCATCATAATATTTTTCCTCTTCTCATACTGTACCTAGTTAGCGTAATTTATTCACGAATTTAACGCTATTTTTCTATACACAACTCGAAGTGCGCTCGAAATAATGAATTTTTCACTGTACAGAGTTTCTAAAACCGTAAATAATATCGCCAAAATTATGTTAAAACAAAAAATCTTTATTACAGATTGACTGCCTCTCGCTGAGGCCGATTTACATTCCATTGAAAAAAAGACTGATAACTTTTTAATAAATTGGGCCACGATGGCCTGGCGTTTTAAAGCCTCTAAGTATAAAAATGCTGCACCCATTGTGCCTAAGCCTGAAGCATGTATAAGGGATGTATGCGTAGGCTCATATCAGACATATGGGAACAATATTTGTGCGTCGGCGGCTTTTATGGCGTTCAATTGGGAGCATGTCGGATCAAGTATGGCAGTTCTTCCACTGGACGACTGTGGACGGAAGAGTAAAACTATGCCTTTGCTCCATGCACACTCTGACACTATTACGGACATGGAGTTTTCCCCGTTTCATGATGGATTGCTTTTGACTGGCTCACAAGATTCTTTGGTAAGTGCACATTATTTATTCAACTTAATAAGTTCCGTAAATAAACTATTTATTACAAGCTCAAATTGATATAGTCTTATAAAACTGTGTGTGACTTGAAAGATTTGAAATATGAAGAATATATTCCTTGAGTTCCTATAGCCTTTTAAATTAATTTTTTTGAGATTATAGTGTTTTAGTTACTCAATTCATCAAAATATATCAAAGAAATTCAGCTAACTGTCCTGGTTAATATTATGTCTGTAACTCCAGTTCTGTTTCTAATTGATTCTATCCAAGATAATCCAAGAAACTGATCTGAACCTTAAAATATTTGGTTATTAGAGTACCTACATATTGGTTGTTAAACTACAAAATCGCAAAAAAGGTAGAAAGTTCAGAATTTAGGGCTAAAATTCTGAACTTTCTACCTTTTTTGCGATTCTGCTAAAAATAGAATAATTTTCACTGCACAATTGGTATTTTTCTTTCTGCCTGGTTTTCTTAGAGCTTGTGAATGTAGATGGAAATAGCTCCTTAAGGCCTTATCAGAACTTAGGTAGAACATCTTTTATAATTACTTTTCGAGAGTTATTAAAGTTAATTGTTCTCAAAATTAGCATTGTATAATATTTGTAGCAACTATATTAGCAGATTTTTGTTAGCCTACTTATTATAGTTATTAGAGCATATCAAGTATTTTCACCTCTCTAATACTGAAAGATCTATAACGGTTACATGTTCTACAAATAAACTGTTCCGTTATCAATTTCAAGAGATATGAATTCTTAAAATATGTCACTATGGTAAAATATTTAGGTAGTATTTTTATCATGGCTTCAATACTTTTAACATATAAAGTGCATAAAAATAATGTGATTTTTTTTTAATTTTCATATATTGTATTTAAAAATATGTATTATTTCAAAATTTGACATGATAGACCTTTGCCACTCTAAGTGAATGTATTTTCTGTATTTTTTACACAGGAATCCCAAATATTTGCAAAATAAAAAGTAGTCTCGATGACTCCTTGTATTATAGATAGAAAGAGATTCAACCTGCATGCAAAAATTCTATCAAAATAGGTTCAGCCATTCAAAAGATTAGCCCAGACAAATAGGCAGATAAAAATATAAAATTGTGTGTTTGAATTATGCTATTGTTGAAATAATGATATTACGAGCAATATTAGAGGTAGTTATTTCGAAATCACAGACAGATTCTTCAATTATTTTATTTATTTGTGTTATAGATGACTTGAGTTAGGATAATAAGCTCCAGATAAATATACAACTTTTCCAGGTAAAAGTGTGGCACATACCACCGGAAGGACTCAAGGAGTCGCTCTCAACACCCGAGTGCACTTTGTCACAGAAGCAACGCAGGGTGGAGAATGTTGGCTTCCATCCGGTAGCTGACGGACTAATACATGTGGCGTCGGGACACGAGCTAGCTTTATGGGATCTGACACAACAGAAGGAGGCATTTGGTGAGTTTTGATAAATTTACACACCTACCTAACTACTATAAGCTTCACGTAAATTAAAGTTAATAAAGAAAGAGGTTGTTTAGCCTGTCAACATTAAGTTTTTCTTTATTATTTTTGTTTAACCTAGGTTTCTAGGTCGTAAACTGGTAATGTATTTATTGTTGACTAATAAAGATATTTATAAAACAAAGCCATAAGCTTCAATAGCACAATGGTCGTAGGTTGTGGACTGAAAAGAGAAAGGTTGACAGTTCAAATCCCACCCATTGCACTATTATCATACCTACTCCTAACACAAGCTACACTTATTTGGGGAAAGGAGAATAACGGTTTAACGGTGAAGGAAAACTTTCTGAAGAAACCTGCATGCCTGTTCTATAAAATACTCACATATACACACACGGTCGTCTGTTCCTAAAGTAGGCAACTTAATGCCTGTGTTATAGGTAACAGCCGACTGATAGACATATTTACATATAAATACATATATATTTTAATAAAGGTATACATACATACATATTATAAATACACCCAGACTCGGGGCGGGAATCGAACCCGCGACCCCAGAGCGGAAGGCAGGGCCAGATGTGTGAAGTCTATTCACACTTGGCTAGAGTGATGGACTACGGCCTAAACCCTTCTCATTCTCAGAGGAGACCCGTGCCCCATAGTGGGCCGGTAATGGGTTGATAATGATGGTGGTCATGATGTGATTACCCGACTATGGCAAAGCCAAAAGGAAGATTTTAGCAGTCTATGTATGTATGTATGTTTGTAGCCGATTTTTGTATGAGATTCTGTGTGTACCACAGAAGCGCTTAAACTACTGGACTGATTTTGATGAATGAGGTGTCTATTGATTCGTTGTTATGGACCGGGTGACATAGGCTACATTTTATTTACGAAAAAAGTCGAGAAGTGACCTTCGCGCGGCTAAGATCTAAGATTTAATAATTAGTTTCGGACAGACATAACAGATGGCGCCAGTAGCTGCTTGCCCCGTGCTTTATGCTCACTAAATAATTATTAAATTATTAAGCGTAGTGGGGTTTTAGTTTATGAACTTTTTCTTCTTTTGTCACAGTAAACAGGGACCACACAGAAGTGATCCAGTCCACGTCGTGGAAGAAAGACGGCAAGCTGGTGGCTACTTCGTGCAAGGACAAGAAAGTGCGTATCGTGGACCCGCGCGCCGCCAGCCCAGTGCTGGGCGTGGCCAACAGTCACCAGAACATCAAGGACAGTCGACTGGTGTGGCTCGGTGATACGGACAGGATTCTTACTACTGGTAAGTTGTAGGCGCGGCGCACACCGAGCGCAGAACATATTCTGAGATTACTGAATAATTAACTTTACGACTATAGACATACGGTCAATATTGCATACCAAGAATAAATATGCGCGCGCGCGCGCTCACCCCTACAGTACCGCGCGAACGTATCGCTCGGTGTGCGCCGGGCCTTAGTAGCCATGTGAAAGGATAAGAAAGTGCATAGTATGTTTTTATAGATGTAACGTGTTCACATAAAAGATTAACAAGATTAGTATTATAACGGTTGTAAGGGAAACTACGCTTCGCTTTTGGAAACGAAGACAGGTAATGATAAACAAAGTAATAATATGTATGTAACAAGAAACATAGTAATGATGTGTACTGACAAGATACCACAAAAAAAAAAACGTGAAAAAAGAAAATTCTAAATTTCTAAAGAAAATTCTAAAATTCTAAAGTTCGCAATGTAATGCAATTAGCCGACACTAGAGGTCAATTGTTGGGTAAATAGGTACCTAAAGTTGTCGCCTCTTTTGCACGTGTTACATTGCTGGTTTGAAAAATACTAAATACTAAACCACTAATACTACAAGTATTAAGACAATATAATAATATGGTTAGTGTATTCGATAGTGTTTAGGTAGTATAGTAAAAGCGCTAAGTGTTCGATAGCGGTCCCCTTAGGGTCTATACAGACGGACCGCATTTCAACTGCAATCGAACCGCAAATTGCAGTTCAAGTGCAGTTTGAATGCAGTTGACACGACTGCAATAGAACTGCAAACCAAACGCACAGTCGGATTGCAGTTCAGTTGCAGTTGGCGTGCAGTCGTGTGAACTGCATACCGACTGCATTCAAACTGCACCACTCTAACCTTGTTTTTGCTACTGAACTGCACGCCAACTGCAACTGAACTGCAATCCGACTGCGCGTTTGGTTTGCAGTTCTATTGCAGTCATGTCAACTGCATTCAAACTGCACTTGAACTGCAATTTGCGGTTGGATTGCAATTGAAATGCGGTCCGTCTGTATAGACCCTTACACCCTGTATGCATATGCAAGTTTGAAATATCAATCCGACATGTAGTTTCCACTGTATCGTTCCACAGGTTTCGACTCGGCGCGCCTCCGTCAGATCATGATCCGCGACATCCGCAACCTGGCGCAGACCCAGAAGACGTTGGAGCTGGACTGTTCCACGGGTGTGCTCATGCCGTTGTTCGATGCTGACACCAACATGCTGTTCCTGGCCGGCAAGGGAGACACCACCATACTGTATATGGAGCTCAGTGACCGGGAGCCCTACCTTATTGAGGGATTGAGGCATTCTGGTAAGATATTGTTTAATTGTTGATATGTATGTTGTGATAAAAAAAAGCTGTGATATCCTAGTGGTTAGGACGACCGACTTCTAATCGGAGGTCGTGGGTTCGATCCCGGGGCACGCACCTCTAACTTTTCAGAGTTATGTGCGTTTTAAGTATTTAAATATCACTTGCTTTAACAGTGAAGGAAAACATCGTGAGGAAACCTGCATGCCTGAGAGTTCTCCATAACGTTCTCAAAGGTGTGTGAAGTCTGCCAATCCGCTTGGCCAGCGTGGTAGACTATGGCCAAAACCCTTCTCACTCTGAGAGGAGACCCGTGCTCTGTAGTGAGCCGGTAATGGGTTGATCATGATGATGATGATGTCGTGATGTTTCTAAGAGGGTAGTTTTAAATAAAGGCGAATACGTTTGCCAACTCAATATAAGGGATCGCAAGCTTGACGAATCGAGGAGTCTCTCTTGAGCACGCTTCAGGTGCGGTCGTGTCTGTGTTGAATACTCAGTGAATTGTGGAAAGAGGGCGTGGTGCTGTTGGCTGGTAGGGTGAGTGATTTGCTGTCTATTCTAGTTTTGGTGTGTGACTGGACGGCTGTGAGGGGCGGAGGAGGCTGTACCGTTAGGTTAGGCTAGTTCCACGTGGATATCATTCCACGAGTTGGTTAAAGTTAGCGAATTCTTCACATGTATTTGGTACTGATTGCATATCCGCTATGATAGTGAGTCGTTTTTGTAGTGTCAGAATTATTTCTTTCAAAATTATAACTGTAACAGGTCCGGTAGACAGGCATGTGCTGCCACAGATCTCGCTAGCAAAAACATTTAAAATTTTTTTGATATCGACAGCAGCGCCTTGGGCCTTCTGGTTCCAACTGTAGCTAAAAAAGTCATCAAAATCAGTCAAGCCATTTAGCAAGAGAAAAATTACCAACAGATACTCTGGAGATATAAAGATTACGGAAATGAAGTAATGTAGATAACCATTTACGAGGGATCCAAACGGTTTGTTTGGATGGCTGGCTGATGTATCAACAAATATTGAAAAAATACTCGTTTCAGCTATCTCATTTCAAATGGTCACCCTGTTTTATGAATTTTATGACCTTATGACATTATTTTTTTTACCAATTTTATACCTATTTATTGTTCATTTTGTTAAGAATTTATGACTTTCAAAAAGTGTACAATGTACCTACTTTAAATAATTTTAATTAGACTTTGTTGTTTTTAAATCGGTCCAAGATGGCCGCCGCCACAAAATGGCGATTACATATTTTTTCACAACTCTCTCAATATGGGTATCAAATGAAAGCGCTTGACTAGTAGAATATCACTATGTAAATCCAAGATGGCTGCCACCACAAAATGGCGATTGTTTTTTAAATTTTTAATTTATACTTGTAGGTGAACAGACTAAAGGCGCGTGTTTGGTGCCGAAGCGAGCGTTGCGCGTGATGGAGGGCGAGGTGAACCGGGTGCTGCAGCTCACCGGCTCGTCGGTGGTGCCCATCATGTACCAAGTGCCCAGGAAGGTAAATATTACACCAGCTGTCAGTAATGCCTATTGTTTATTAGGCTAGAAGACTCATAACCACTCAAAAAGGAGTGTTCCCCAAGCGCACCCTATGCAAGCGAAGTTTGATCCCGTGTGGCCTCTTTCCTTCCTTCGATCTTTACTGTGAGCATGAGATTTTCTAAATCAATTGAATTCCCAAATAGTGACTTTTAATCTGTGCCAATGTGTTGCTTTGCAAGTGTCATGTTGACGGAGAAGGCACGATGGAGAATGAGAGGTGAGAGCTGTTGTAAAATTTGTAGGAGATTGAGAGATGAGAGCTGTTGTAAAGTTTGTAGGAGATTGAGAGATGAGAGCTGTTGTAAAATTTGTAGGAGATTGAGAGATGAGAGCTGTTGTAAAATTTGTAGGAGATTGAGATATGAGAGCTGTTGTAAAATTTGTAGGAGGTTGAGAGATGAGAGCTGTTGTAAAGTTTGTAGGAGATTGAGAGATGAGAGCTGTTGTAAAATTTGTAGGAGATTGAGAGATGAGAGCTGTTGTAAAATTTGTAGGAGATTGAGATATGAGAGCTGTTGTAAAATTTGTAGGAGATTGAGAGATGAGAGCTGTTGTAAAGTTTGTAGGAGATTGAGAGATGAGAGCTGTTGTAAAATTTGTAGGAGATTGAGAGATGAGAGCTGTTATAAAGTTTGTAGGAGATTGAGAGATGAGAGCTGTTGTAAAGTTTGTAGGAGATTGAGAGATGAGAGCTGTTATAAAGTTTGTAGGAGATTGAGAGATGAGAGCTGTTGTAAAGTTTGTAGGAGATTGAGAGATGAGAGCTGTTGTAAAGTTTGTAGGAGATTGAGAGATGAGAGCTGTTGTCAAATCGAAGTACTAAAGTGTTTTTCGCAGACAGATGGTCGAAAGCTGAGTTTTGACGCCTAGATGAGCCTAGCCTAGCCTAGATTAACATCGAGATGTTTGTTTGGTGCTCAACGTTGCGCTTTTCGTTTGCAGAAGTCTGGGTTCTTTTACTTTAACAAACTCTTTTGCAGAGTTACCGTGAATACCATGCGGACCTGTATCCTGAAACGAGTGGGGCTGTCACCTACCTCAGTGCTCCGATGTGGCTCCAGAACCAGGACTATCCTGTACCGAACATCTCTCTACATCCTAACGCTCATAACTGTACTCAGGTAAAATTTTCTAATCTAATCGATTTTTAAAAGTTGTAGGTATAAGATATACATATATTTTCAATCTGTTAATTTTGCTTGGGGGTCTTTCTCCACATGGACATGTCAATACCATCTATACATAGATAAAATCTTAACTAATAAAAGTTTATTTATGTATCCACGTGACGAAAAACCGCTATACGTCTTAAGTTTACGATACTAACGAAGGAAGGAGGTTTTTCTAACTCTGATGTATAACAAATCAACCAAAAGTTCTAAGCTTTGGGTTTCTAATATGTAGCGAAGATTTATTTCTAGACGAGGTCTGCCTACGGAAATCTTCTTCAATAATGGTACAAATTCTGTTGCACACAATATATAAAATATAAATAATCTATATTTTTGAAGCAAAAAGGAAATAATATTTCGTTTTATATGTTGAATGGAAGCAGGCGTTACTTTGCGGAATTCCATGATATACAATGAATACAAAATTATTTTGCTATAATCCGCTAACAGTGACAAATTTGTAGGCACAACACCACACAATCTTGTAGGCACAACACCACACAATCTTGTAGGCACAACACCACACAAATTCACCACAAAACAAACTCGACGATCGTTTCGCTCCGACACCGGAGCATCTTCAGGAGATGTCGACTTCACAACGGACGATTGCAAAGTGAGTTCGTGTCGAATGAGCGGTCTTATATATACTATCCCCGCTTAGTCATCTACCCTCCTTTCTCTTTCTCTCTGGCCACGCCCCCTAAATATGTTGAGCAACGGTGAAGATGACACATTTATTTGCTCATTCAGCAATTCGACACTTCTACCGCTGTGCCCAACTATTTCCAATTGTTCCAACACGCACAGTATATATGTTGGTCAAACTGGGTCAACATATAGTGCTATATATGTTGGTCAAACTGGGCGCAATTTTGTAACTCGATATAAAGAACATATGGCTGCCTTTAGAAACAACCAGCCTCAAAGATCTCATTTCGCAAAACATCTTTTGGATAGTGGACATAGGATAGACGAGGGTCATACATTTGAAATTTTACACACATGCTGTAAAAGTTTTAGACTGTGCGTGTTGGAACAATTGGAAATAGTTGGGCACAGCGGTAGAAGTGTCGAATTGCTGAATGAGCAAATAAATGTGTCATCTTCACCGTTGCTCAACATATTTAGGGGGCGTGGCCAGAGAGAAAGAGAAAGGAGGGTAGATGACTAAGCGGGGATAGTATATATAAGACCGCTCATTCGACACGAACTCACTTTGCAATCGTCCGTTGTGAAGTCGACATCTCCTGAAGATGCTCCGGTGTCGGAGCGAAACGATCGTCGAGTTTGTTTTGTGGTGAATTTGTGTGGTGTTGTGCCTACAAGATTGTGTGGTGTTGTGCCTACAAGATTGTGTGGTGTTGTGCCTACAAATTTGTCACTGTTAGCGGATTATAGCAAAATAATTTTGTATTCATTGTATATTTCGTTTTATTTTCTAAAATTTCTAAAGTTTGTTAAAAGTTTAAAGGGAGTGTTAGCTAGCTAGTGAATAATAAAATAATATAACAATGATGATGTTTGTATTTGTTTTTTTGGGATTTTAATTTAAATGGAGGGCATGTTTTTTTTACAATATGGTTTTATTTGGTTTAGCTAGTTCGGTAGCGAAATAACAGGGTTATATATTTATTTTAAGTTTATTTTAGGTTAATAGTGCTTGTTATATTTTATGGAATTAATTTTTTTGTGTTGTGTGTGTATGTCTGTAGTTTTTGTGTAGTTAGTTTTGATAAGTTTGGGTTTATAAGTTATAACAAAAAGGGTGAGTAAATTTGGTTTTTGTTGCATTTTAATTTGGTTTATATTTATTTTTTTAATTGTTTTTTATTTGCTTTTACTTAAAGACGAATACTAAGAATTTAGTGATCTGTATAATTATTCAAAATATTGTTCAAGTGTTCTATAATTACTCAAAATATTGTTAAAGGTACATCGCGGCAACCTCGAAGAATTAGTCAAAGCTATTTTGTCTATGCCCCCACCGAAGAAAACCGAACCGAAACCTATAGTGACGCAACAGATCGAAGAACCATCAAAACCTGTGCAGACACCAGCAACCGCGGAACCGAAGGACGAGGACCGAATTGACTTTGTTAACGTCAAAGACTTGATAAAAGGAATGGAAAGACAGAAGGACTATTCCAAAGAGAACGGATTCCATAAGAAAATCGTTGATAACGGACACGATTTCGACAAGAAAATCGACGAAGACGCCGTCGAAATCTGCGAGAAGACCGAAGAAAATTTTGAAAAGACCGAAAAGATGCTCGAAAAGACCGAGAAGTCGCTCGAAAAGACCGAAAGCTCTGATTCATCGGAGTCGTTATCCAGGAGTAATAGTTTAATAAATGGTGTACCGGTGCAGGTTCCGAAGCCTTTGCCGCGTTCGTCTATTTCCGAGGCCGGGTCTGCTGATGATCACTCCGAAGCGCCCAAGCCCAAACCCAGGACTACGGCAATACCAATTTCTGGTTATAAGGTAATGGTGGGTGTGATAAGAAACGTGTGGGATTTACAAAACTTGTGTTTACAAGTTTACGGGACAAGGGCGTGGGGCGTATTGCGTTCCGTGTGTTTTCGTCTATAACAGGTGTTAGGGTACCCCTATCGGACTATCATTATTGGATATCAGTGGAGTATTTAGTATTTTTCAAACCGGCAACCTCCGGCAATGACCGCGGGCGGCGATTGGCCGTCGACAACTAGGTATTTAGTTAGTTAGTATTTATTTAGGCGTCAGATTGCATTACATTGCGAAGTTTTTAAAAATACAAAATGAATTTTTTTTTCGCGTTTTTTTTGTGGTATTTTGTCAGCAATCATCACTACTATTACCTGTTTTCGTTTCCGATAGCCGTCCCCTTATACCAGTTATGTAATTGCGGCCCTGCTTGTCACTAGCTTCATAGCCGCAATCGAACCATACCGATCGTTTGAATCGAACTACTAACTAAACTACATTAAAAATACATAATTATATAATAACAATTTTGTTCGCAGCCCCGCCTAGGCCCAAAACCATTCTCCGCGTCGGCCGGCAGCGAAGAGTTCTCGTTCGACAAAGTTTTCTCAGTGCCAGCCGTGCCGGGTCTCCCGAAATCCGATTCAGGTATGTAGAGAGATGAGAGAATTTTTCTTTTTAATATAAATTGAGACGAGGTGAAAAAGAAGTCTCTTTCACCTATCAGCGATGGTGATGTACCAAACAAACTAGCTTCAATAGTCGAAATAAACTCGACGAAATAAACTCAAAATTATCTCATCTCGGTAAATAAACTCGACGAAATAAACTCAAAACTATCTCATCTAAATAAACTCGACGTAATAAACTCGAAATCATTTCAACTAGATCAACTCGATAAAATTATTGCGGGCAAATGAGCAAGCTGGTTACTTCATGTTAAGTAATTACCGCCGCCCATGGACGTTTGCAGCACCGGAGGAACCATTAATGCGTTGCCGACTTTTTAGGAATTTGTTGATCCGCTCCTTGAATAACCCAATGACAAAGTTATGTGGAAACACCACCAAAGGGAGTTGATTCCACAACTTTTGTATACGCGGAAGGAATATGATCTCGCACAACGCTTGATAAGTAGGGTATTCGAAAACTTGGTAACTTGGAAAAGTCGGGGAAACCTGAAAGTGCTTTTTTTATATGGGATATTTGTATGAAATCAAGATTATATTGATAATAGATACTCTTACAAATACGTTTTTTACTTTGTTTACACATTTTCAATAGATTTCCAATTCACAAAACGATTACAAACTTTATTAGAACAGGATAACATCTATTGCGTCAACTAGTAGATAATAATAAAATAAATTTCTCCCACAGGGTTGTCTCCGGTATCGGCCCCTGCTTCCATCACTCCTGTCACATCCACTCCTATCGCAAGAGATGACGAGAAAGAGAAGTCTCTTTCACCCACCAGCGATGTTGATGGTATACAAAACAAAGGTACAGTACTCAAAATAAACTCAAGTATATCAACGCGACGAAATAAACTCAACTACATCACCTCGACGAAATAAACTCAACTATATCATCTCGTCGCAATAAACTCAACTACATCACCTCGGCGAAATAAACTCAACTACATCACGTCGATGTAATAAACTCAACTACATCACCTCGTCGCAATAAACTTAACTACATCACCTCAGCGAAATAAACTCAACTACATCACCAATACGAAATAAACTCAACTATATCAACTCGATGAAATAAACTCAACTACATCATTTCAACGAAATAAACTTGAAATCCTCTCAACTACGTCAACTCGACAAACTAAATTCGAAATCAACTCAACCACGTCAACTTGAACTAAATCAACTCTGCTAAAAGCAGATTTACATATTATATTTAATTTAAAAAAAAAACGTGATGTTTTTCCAAAAAATTTTTTTTTTATCAGAACTCAGAATGTGTTTGTCTTTACAGAGGAGTATACCAATGGCAAATCGGACACGAGCCTAGAAGAAGAGGTCAACTCATCCGATTCGGGGTACAGGCCCAAGACACCGAGCACCGCTGAAAGAAGGAAGATGTTCGAGGCTACTGAGTGAGTACATTTTATTAACCCCCGACGCAAAAACGACGGGATGTTATAAGTTTGACGTGTCTGTCTGTCTGTCTGTTCCACCGTAGCGCTCAAACGGGTGAACCGATTTGAATGCAGTTTTCTTTGTTTGAAAGGAGAATTTGTCGGGAGCGTTCTTAGCTATGTTTGATGAAAATCGGTCCAAGATGGCCGCCGCTACAAAATGGCGGATTACATATTCTTTCACAACTCCCTTGATATGGGTATCAAATGAAAGGGCTTGACTAGTAGAATAGCACTATTAATAAAGGGTCCAAAGGTCATTTGTGGGAATGGGCGTAATGTTCTATAATAAAATTCCACAAGCAATCTTAGACTTGCCTTTACACAAGTTTAAGAACTCTATTAAAAATATGCTCATAAAAAAAGCATATTATACAATTGAAGATTATATAAATGATAAAAAAGCATGGAGCAATTTCTCAATGTCTTAAACCGAGTATTTGATTATTGGTGTTCAATTCGATGCTTTGATCATGGGTAGCCTAAGTATGTCACGCTCTCTTTAAACATTTCTGTGGTGGTGTCGTGTGGTGCGGGTTGTTACGTTCCCTCGAATATGGTTGAGCGAAGCAATGGCTGGATCATGCGTCATGCTCGTGAACGGGTGCCACCGTCGGAAATGGGGCTACTTTTGTCTGCCCTTCTTCACATGTGTAGAATTGTAAGCACCATTCCGAACCTGTGGTAGATTCATTTGTCGATTCGTAAACGCTTCCGAAAGTTTATCTGAATAAAATTATGATTACTTATATAAATGATAAAAAGGCGTGGATTTGACTCGTTCCAGCAATGCGCGAGACGGCAATTCAATCATGTACTTACCATAAAATTGTTATATTGATATTGTAAATTTGGAAAAGAGCAACCGCCGAGTTTCTTGCTGGTTCTTCTCGGTTGGAACGGCATTCCGAACCAGTGGTAGATTCATCTGACTATTCAAAAGCACTTGTAAAAGTTTATTTGAATAAAAAACTTTTCTATTCTATTCTATTCTATTCTATTGAAAATCCAAGAAGGCCGCCGCCACACAATGGCGAATGTCGGGGGTTTTTTAAATTTTTAATTTATACTTGTTCCAGCGGCAACCAGTCTATCGCGGAGCGTCGGCGCGCGTACGAGACGCGCTCCGTGAGCGTCGCCGCCGAGACGCAGGCGCCGCCGTCGCCCGCGCCGCTCAGGTACTCTTAGCCCTCATACGCATTAGCGGTCAACCGCGTATGCGGCTAACCGCGCGGCTAGCCACTTGTATAGAATTTCGTCGCGGTCTAGTGCGTACAAAATGAGCGGTTGCATATAAAAATATAAAAGCGGTTAGCCGCACGCCGCTAATGCGTATGAGGGCTTAGAATAGAATAAAAAAGTTTTTTATTCAAATAAACCTTTACAAGTACTTTTGAATCGTCAATTGAATCTACCACTGGTTCGGAATGCCGTTCCAACCGAGAAGAACCAATAAGAAACTCGGCGGTTGCTCTTTTTTAAAAATAACAATATAAAAATACTATGTACACGATTGAATTGCCGTTACGCGCATCGCTGGAACGAGTTAAATCCATGCTTTTTATCATTTATATAATCTTCAATTGTATAATATGCTTTTCTATGAGCATACTTTTAATAGAGTTCTTAAACTTGTGTAAAGGCAAGTCTAAGATAACAAACTCTTACATGTCCCGTGGAAACTTTTTTTTCTTGGAAACTCCCGTGGAAACTTATTTTCTCTGGATAAAACTTCCCGGTGATCGCGGTATATAAAATAAGCAGCAAACTATCGCCATGTTAAATTTCCTCAAAATCGGTTCAGTGGTCAGGTTAGGAAAATGTATTAACCTAAATTCGTGCCTAATATTAGCAGATTTGTGTACGGGGGGGAATCTTTAATATTTTCGAGGTGAAAAGTAGCCTAGATCACTCCTTGTATTTTCGATTAATCATAATATGAACTTTAAAGGCCGCGAACCCGCATTCGAGCAGCGTGGCGGGTCTAAGCAATAAATCCATCTGAAAGAAGAGGCCTGTGCCCAGAAGTGGAACGTAAAAAGGCTGCAGTGGCGATGCTGATGGTGGTGGAGCTTAATTTATTGTTTTAATTATTTATTTATTACAGACGAAGAGATTCGCTGAAGTCCCGCAAAAGTCCCGAGCGTGAAGAGAAACGGTCCTCAGTCCCGAATGTTACGACTAAAAGAACCTCGACAGTTTTTGGTGATTATCTTGAATTGAAGTCTACCTCGAATGCAGCCAAAGAGCTTATTTTTTGATAACTCAAATTCAGCTTTATTTACTACTAGCTGATGCCCGCGACTTCGCCCGCGTGAATTTCGGTTTTAAACAAATCCCGAGGGAATATACCTACTATCAAGGAAGTTCGCTATACTAATCTACCTATAGCTGTAGCTATAGATTTCGGGTTTTTAAAATCCCGTGGGAACTGTGCATTTTTCCAGGATAAAAAGGAGCCTATGTTTTAAGTCAGAGGATAATCTATCTCCGTTCAAAATTTCAGCCAAATCGGTTCAGTAGTGATACGGCGTGATTGAGTAACAAACATCCAAACATCCAAACATCTAAACATCCAAACATCCACACTTTCACATTTATAATATTAGTAGGATATATATTTTGTTTGTCTCGTTGCATTAGTCCAGTGGCTAGTTGTTGTTTGTTGTTGTTATATGCTATGTTCAAATGACATTGTTTGGCATTTAAAATAATAATTTGTTAACGGTAAAAAATAACGTAATATCATAATAACGTTATTATACTAGTATACCTTTATACTGTTACTAATAAACGTTAAAATATTGTTAGTGCTATTTACCAATATAAACGTTAATGTTTTTACCGTTAGTAAAGTTTTTTTTTAAATAGAAATTAACGTTATTTATATTGTCACTTAGTACTCTTTGTACTGTTATTTTAACTGAAATCTCCAAAATTGTATTTTGTATGTGTTCAGGCAAGGTTTCTAAATTCCGTCACCTGAAGGGCACGCCGGGCCACAAGTCCACGCACGTGGAGAACATCAAGAACATAAGCAGGCAGATATCCGGAGAGTGCAACGGTTTCTATGGTAGGTAAGAGCGATACCTGGTACCGATTGTCTGGTACCGTAACGTACTGATTTGTGGTATAACCTTCGATCACACATTAAAGGCAAATTAATAATAGGTATAAACAAAACATCCCAACCAAATGACTACAGTATATATTTGTCATTTCTTTTGCTAGTCGCGTCCAGTGACTTCAAAGTTTTTAAAATCCTATGAACTAAGCCATAAGGTCTATATTATAATATTACTAGCTTTTGTCCGCGGCTTCGCTCGCGTGAATTTCGATTTTTCACAAATCCTGAGGGAATCGTGGATATCTGGTTTCCGTATCCGCTCCCTTTTCCAACCTTTATACCTACTTTCAACGAAGTTTGCTATAGTAATAATCTACTTATAGCTGTAGATAGATATAGATATAGGGTTTTCAAAATCCCGCGGGAACTGTGGATTTTTTCCAGGATAAAAAGTATGTTTTAAGTCAGGGCATAATCTATTATCACATTTATAATATTAGTAGGATAAATCAATGCGGACAAACATTTGCTTGGATTTTACAAACCCATTATTTTGATGTTATTGCGATAAATTTTTCCAGCGAACGGGACCCGTTGCGCGGTACCCATCGGCGGCGGCGGCGGGGGTCGCATAGGGGTGGTGGAGCTACCCCTGGGGTCCACGTCGGTCGCGAAGGCGCCCCCTCCGCACCCCTCCGCGCTGCACCCCCCCTCGCTGCTGCACCCCGCGCCGCTGCAGGACTGGACCTTCGACCCCTTCTGCGACGAGCGGCTCATGGTGGCCTGCGACGACGGCCTGCTCAGGGAGTGGATCATACCAGACGGCGGTAGGTATTATATAGTCACATTTTAGTTCGGTGGAATTCTGACAGTTGTTATTTAAAAATAGAATGAGTTATTCGTATGAGAAACAGTGTGCTTAGTCTAAATCTATTAAGGTTTGAGTTCGCCAATACATTCAGCATTGTTCGAATGCTGAATGTATTGGCGAACTCAAACCTTAATACAAGCCATTTTAGGTCTATTTTACTCTGAAATTGATCAATAGTTTTCGAGTTCGTTTTCGAGTGCTCCGATTTAGACTAAGCACACAGGGTTACCAACTGAAGTACGACTTTATCCCAAACTAAATAGCCCAGTCAAATTAGACTAAAATATAGGGGTGAGGTTACAATAATTCCCACCTGGCTGAAAATTGGTAGGATTGTTCGAAACACTATTATAAATGAAATGTGAAAAGTCCTCATCGATCTGACACCTGGAAAAGAAATTACTCAGGGTCAAAGGTCACAAAAACGGGTTTTTCATGATTTTCAGCAAAACGGTAAGTTATCATATCATAAGCTTAGACAAAATTGTAGATCAGATAATTATCTATAAAAAATGACTTAATACTTTTTTTCTTAAGAGCCACCGTTTTTGAGATATAACGATTCAAAAAGTTAAGTGTCGAAATAAAAATGAGGGACTGGATTTCTTTTTACCTGAAATTCTGATATTTCCAATATTTTATGTGTGTAACTATGTAACTTATATGTGTAAGTTACACACTTACACATATAAAATATTATAAATATCAGAATTTCGGGTAAAAAGAAACCCAGTCCCTCATTTTTATTTCGAAACTCATCTTTTTGAATCATTATATCTCAAAAACGGTGGCTCTTAGGAAAAAAGTATTCAGATTATATTCAGATATTTTTTATAGATAATTATTATATATATATATATATATTTGTATTCAGATATTTTTTATAGATAATTATCTGATCTACAATTTTGTCTAAAATAATTTTATGATAAGACTTACCGTTTTGCTGAAAACTTCCCGTGAAAACTTTGACCCCGAGTAATTTTTTTTACAGGTGTTGGATCAATGAGGACTTTGTACATTTCATTTATAATAGTGTCCCGAACAATCCTACAAATTTTCAGCCAAGTGTGAATAAACTGTGCGTGTCCAGGAGTAAATTTTTTTCCAGGTGTCGGATCGATGAGGACTTTTCACATTTCATTTATAATAGTGTTTTGAACAATCCTACCAATTTTCAGCCAGGTGGGAATTATTGTAGCCTTGAAAGTCTAACTTGACTGGGCTAAAACTACCTGAAGTAGGTATCTGTTAGGCATTTTTCATATCTACATGAGGCGGTTGATTTTAATTTATATGTAAGTTTTGAATTTATTATCTTTTTTTTGCGGGAACAGTTTTATCTTTGGTAACATCATTAAACGTGAATTCCGCGGAATTAAAAATCAGAGTATAGGTGTAAAATGATTTTGTTAATTTTGGAAGTGAAAACTTCTGCTCGTGTTTCGTATTATTGTTAACCGCGCCTTGATGAAATTGTTACTTCTGTCGTGTGGTCTTAAGCGCACGCTATTTATTTTTCAAAAAGAAAAAAAACGAAAAAAAAAAAAATCAGTAGTAAAGGTTGCTACAACATACTCAATTTTACAAGTCCCGGCACATAAGTTTAGCGCTGAGCGAGAGAAGTGCGCGCAGCGTCGTATGAGTGAGCGGAACGATCCGCACGCTCGCCCCGCGGCCCCCTCACCTCCCCAAGATACCTCATTTTCGACTTCTGCGCATTGAAGGTCAGCGCTAGACTTACGTGCCGGGAGTTATAGCAGGTAGTTATACTAGAAAAAAAAAATCGTAAATGTGCAGGTCTCCAAGAGTCAACAAACGAGCCTCGGCGAACGTTCTCAGCGCACCCCGACAAGATCTACATCGTGCGTTTCCACCCGACCGCGTCGGACCTGCTCACGACCGCAGCCCACGACCTGACTATCAAGATCTGGGACCTGGAACCAGATGTACCCACCGCGGAGATCACGTTGACTGGTCACACGGAGCAGATATTCGCCATGGACTGGTCGCCGTGCGGGGAGTATTTGGCTACCGTCTGTAAGGACGGATTTGTTAGGGTGAGTGTTGGCCATTAACGAATTCTTAAATGCATCTTATTTACTAACCGACTTGAAAAAGGAGGTCATCAATTCGACACGTATGTCGTCGTCGTACTCAACAGATAGACTGCTGGACATAGGTCTCTTGTAAGGACTTCCACACGGCGCGGTCTTGTGCCGCCTGTATCCAACGACTCCCTGCGACTCTTTTTATGTCGTCGGTCCACTTAGTGGGGGGTCTATCAACACTGCGTTTTCCGGTGCGAGGTCGCCATTTTAGCATTTTGGGACCCCAACGTCTATCGGTTCTTCGGACTATGTGCCCCGGCCATTGCCACTTCAGTTTTGCGATTCGTTGAGCTATGTCGGTGACTTTGGTTCTTCTACGGATCTTATCATTTCTGATTTGATCGCGTAGAGAAACTCCGAGCATAGCTCTCTCCATCGCTCTCTGAGTGACTCTGAGCTTTCTTATGAGGCCCATAGTTAGCGACTGACACGTATGTACATATGTTAGTATTATTGGAACTGCAAAATATCCACATAATATGATAAGGGCTTCCAAACATATACGAAACATAGGTGTATGCATGTTTATATGTTATCTGTATGTATTTATGACAGGATGGATTACTTCGTAACTGTCGGATTGTGACCATTCTTTTTTTATTACCTTTCATTGACTTCAACTTAGGGAACAGTACAAAGCTTCAACAAAATCGGTTCAGTAGTTTTCGAGATATGGACTGTTAAAAACGCAGGCCGCATTGGATGCGAAGCGAAACCGTTCGTTTCGTTTGTGTTGGCGGCAACCATGCGGACACTTGGTTGAAGTACTCTCCAAAGAGCTTATCTATATAGTCTGATTTTTAATTCGGTGGAATTCTGACAGTTGTCATTTAAAAATAGAATGAGTTATTTGTATGAAAAACAAGGGTTACCACCTGAAGTTCGATTTTACCCCAAACTAAAGTACCTGAAGTATCTGTCAGGCATTTGTCATAATCTACATGAGGCAATTGATTTTTATTTGTAAGTTTTTAATCTGTTATCTTTTTTGTGAGAACTATTTTATCTCTGGTATTATTAAAAATCGTCAGAATTCCACGGAATTAAAAGTCAGAGTATATATTATAGTATTATATACATTTTGTTGGTAGCGCGACTGGTTGCGCCACCAATGGTGCCCTAGATAGTGCATATAATATGTGCTGGTTGTTGCAGATATACAAACCTCGAGCGTCGACGGAGCCGATACGGAAAGGGCCGGGGCCGGTGGGCAGCCGCGGCGCGCGGGTCGTGTGGGCGCTGCACGATACACACCTCGTCGTTACCGGATTCGACAAGTAAATATACTCTTGTGGTCATAAAATCATGCAAATATAAACCACTTGTATAACCCCCGGCACGTAAGTCGAGCGGTGACCTTCAAGTGCGCGCAGCGTCGTACGAGTGAGCGGGACACAATACGATTGGAGAGCCAATCAGCGCTTACGAGGGATCCGCGAGAGCTATTCAGTGCTTACGAACGATCCCGCGAACCCCTCACACCCCGAGATACCTCATTTTCGACTTCTGCGCATCGAAGGTCACCGCTCGACTTACGTGCCGGGGGTTATACTACGGCTGGTTTTAATGGCATGCTGAAGCTTTTTAGAATAACGTCGCGACACTGAAACGCTCACTGAAGATGAGAGGCGCGTGCGCGGCAGTCGGCGCCGACCGACTACGCGCCGACGATCAGCGTGGCACTAAAACCAGCCTAAATATACTTTCTTGTGGACATAAAATCGTATTAGGATATAATAGGATTATAGCAAAACAATTCTGGCAAATTAATAATTCAAAGTAAAAGACTGTCCATTATAAATGAACAACGAGCAAAACTCGGGGCATTGACCTCGCGAACGGCGCGTGGCCCGCGACAATTTTAGGTACTTGGGCTGACGCCGATTGCGTTACATTGCGAACTTTTAAAAACAGGAAATATTTTTTTTTTTTGCGTTGTTTTTTTTTGTGGTAGGTACCTTCATCTTTTCATCGTTTCCGAAAGAAAAGTTTCTCCTTACACCCGCCAACGAGGCAGTTAAATAACGGGAAATATGTACTATTTCCCGTTATTTAACTGCCTCGTTGGTCTCGCGGTTAGCACGTTCGACTGTGGATCACGAGGTCCTGGGTTCGATTCCCGGGTCGGGCCAAAAAAAAAAATTCGAGGTATTGGGTTTTTCTGTCTAGAAATTCTAAGCGCCAGCCCGGAGTTGGAAGTTGGCGGTGTTAGATACACCCCCGTGCCTCGGAGAGCACGTAAGGCCGTTGGTCTTGCGCCTGATCTCTCTCCGGTCGTGTCGCATTGGCGTCCCATCGGACTATGAGAGTGAGGGAATAGAGAGTGCACCTGTGTATGCACACATGCACACACTTGTGCACTATAATATCTCCTGCGTAGATGGCTAGTCTCTGCCTCGGTTTAGATTGGCCGCCGTGGCCGAAATTCGGTCAGGAGGACATTATTATTATTATGTACATATTTCATACACAGAGTATCGGAACGCCAGATCCTGCTATACAAGCTGTGCGACCTGTCCGCGCCCGTGTGCACGGTGGGGCTCGACGTGTCGCCCGCCATCTTGCACATACACATCGACCACGACTCCAACACCCTCTTCCTTACAGGCCGGGTGAGTTTTAGGGGTTCATTTCAATCATCATCATCATCATGATCAACCCATTGCCGGCTCACTACAGAGCACGGGTCTCCTCTCAGAGTGAGAAGGGTTTTGGCCATAGTCTACCACGCTGGCCAAGCGGATTGGCAGACTTCACACACCTTTGAGAACGTTATGGAGAACTCTCAGGCATGCAGGTTTCCTCACGATGTTTTCCTTCACCGTTAAAGCAAGTGATATTTAAATACTTAAAACGCACATAACTCCGAAAAGTTAGAGGTGCGTGCCCGGGATCGAACCCACGACCTCCGATTAGAAGTCGGTCGTCCTAACCACTAGGCTATCACTCAATTTCAATACTGGCGAATAACCAACACCTTAGACTATCCAGACGGAGCCCTATCTAAGAAGAGTAGCTCGCTGAATGCGGCAACGAAATACCGAAGTGTGTACGCGACTACATGCAAAGACGTGATAGAATAATGATGCCAGACTCATAACTTTTACCCGATTAATGGACAAAAATATTTTATACAGTCTAGAGTGTTGCTTAGATAAATATACATGCATAACTTATAACTGTATGCATACATATATTTATACTCGTGTACGCCAATATGGCGTACCCTTTGTAGCCGCACTTCGCTGGTACGCCCTGCTCCTAGGTCGTAGGGCAGCGTAGACCAATATTAATTCTATGGTAATCCGCCTTTTTCAGTACCATTATGTCTACCATTGACGGGCGCACCAATCCGTCAGATTTGTCTTTGGCGACAAGTCCGTGGACAAATCTGCGTGTGAATGGTATCCGCGAGCCTCATCGCGAACCGCGAACCCTACCATTCACACGCAGATTTGTCCGCGGACTTGTCGCTAGTGACAAATTGAACTGAGTCATAAACCATTACGATCATAGGGTTGTGAGGGTTGTATCTTCGCTCTTTATAACCTGTTATCGACTATCGAAAAATCTTTTACATTGTTACACACAACACCACAGAATCAGGTTCCACTTCCATGAGGCCTGTAAGTGCGAGCGAGAAGTCCTGATAAAACGATTTATGACTCAGTTCGCACGTTTGTAATGTCCCAACTATAGTAATTACTAGTGGACCCGGCAGACTTCGTCCTGCCCGTTGACAAACACTCACAGAAGATATATTACGTACTGTATGAGAGGTACGGGTGAGAGTTTACCGTATCGACGGGATGACAATTAAATGTTTGACAGTTACGAAACCCATGAAAATTTTGTATGGGAAAATGTTTTTTCTTTCATTTTATTTTTTCGACAATTTTTAAATGTTTTTAATAGTTATTTTGCTATTCGGAACGGAGACAAATATAACAAATCAAAAACCATGAAAATCGCTCCAGCCGTTCTCCAGTATAACTGGAGAACGGCTGGAGCTGGCAGTTGTGTTCGAAAAAACACGACTTTGTTATATATATAAGACTAGATTATGCCCACGGCTTCGCCCGTGTGGGTTTAGGTTTTTAATAATCCCGTGGGAACTTTTGATTTTCAATCTCAGAGATATCGGTGTACATAGGTAAAAAAACACAACTCCTCCTTTTTTGAAAGTCGGTTAAAAAAGTAGCCTATGTTACTCCCTGGTTAATTCTCTACTTGTATGTGAAAGTTCCGTCAAAATCGTTTCAGCCGTTCCGAAGATTAGCCCGTTCAAACAGACAGACAGACAGACAGACAAAAATTTTAAAAACGTGTGATTTGGTTATGGTACAGTTCAAATAACCGTATGAGCTTAATATGAGGTAGTTATTTCGAAATTACAGACAGACACTTCAATTTTATTTATTAGTATAGATTATCTACTGGATGTTCCAACTAAGAAGCCCAGTGGTGATATACTCTGTAATTATTTTTATTTTATTTTATTCATTTATTTGTAATCAACAGCGTTACAGATACTATAATTTTACATTTAAGACTTAAAATAAGGCCAAATAGGATTACAATTTTGTTTACTTAAAAATAGTTATTAATTATAACAGTAGGTACGTTTGAAAAGACCAAATAATTTAAGCAAGATTTACAATATAATAGTATGAAAACAATATCAATTAACTAGTAAAAATAAAAATAAAAATACCTAGCAGGTGATTCACAACATGCGTGTGTGTGTGTATGTGTGAGTGTGTGTGTGTGGGTTTGTGTTTCATATCATTATCATACGTATCAGATTTATAAGGGTTTCGTTTGCAGGGCGACTCGACGATATACTGCTACGAGGTGACGTGCGAGCCGCCGCACCTGTGCGCGCTGTCGCACCACCGCGCGACCACGCTGCACCAGGGCATCGCCTTCCTGCCCAAGAACCTGCTCGCCGTCGAGAAGGTGCCCAAACTTACCATTTCACCGTTCCCTTACGATATACTGCTACGAGGTGACGTGCGAGCCGCCGCACCTGTGCGCGCTGTCGCACCACCGCGCGACCACGCTGCACCAGGGCATCGCCTTCCTGCCCAAGAACCTGCTCGCCGTCGAGAAGGTGCCCAAACTTACCATTTCACCGTTCCCTTACGATATACTGCTACGAGGTGACGTGCGAGCCGCCGCACCTGTGCGCGCTGTCGCACCACCGCGCGACCACGCTGCACCAGGGCATCGCCTTCCTGCCCAAGAACCTGCTCGCCGTCGAGAAGGTGCCCAAACTTACCATTTCACCGTTCCCTTACGATATACTGCTACGAGGTGACGTGCGAGCCGCCGCACCTGTGCGCGCTGTCGCACCACCGCGCGACCACGCTGCACCAGGGCATCGCCTTCCTGCCCAAGAACCTGCTCGCCGTCGAGAAGGTGCCCAAACTTACCATTTCACCGTTCCCTTACGATATACTGCTACGAGGTGACGTGCGAGCCGCCGCACCTGTGCGCGCTGTCGCACCACCGCGCGACCACGCTGCACCAGGGCATCGCCTTCCTGCCCAAGAACCTGCTCGCCGTCGAGAAGGTGCCCAAACTTACCATTGCACCGTTCCCTTACGATATACTGCTACGAGGTGACGTGCGAGCCGCCGCACCTGTGCGCGCTGTCGCACCACCGCGCGACCACGCTGCACCAGGGCATCGCCTTCCTGCCCAAGAACCTGCTCGCCGTCGAGAAGGTGCCCAAACTTACCATTTCACCGTCCCCTTACGATATACTGCTACGAGGTGACGTGCGAGCCGCCGCACCTGTGCGCGTTGTCGCACCACCGCGCGACCACGCTGCACCAGGGCATCGCCTTCCTGCCCAAGAACCTGCTCGCCGTCGAGAAGGTGCCCAAACTTACCATTTCACCGTTCCCTTACGATATACTGCTACGAGGTGACGTGCGAGCCGCCGCACCTGTGCGCGCTGTCGCACCACCGCGCGACCACGCTGCACCAGGGCATCGCCTTCCTGCCCAAGAACCTGCTCGCCGTCGAGAAGGTGCCCAAACTTACCATTTCACCGTTCCCTTACGATATACTGCTACGAGGTGACGTGCGAGCCGCCGCACCTGTGCGCGCTGTCGCACCACCGCGCGACCACGCTGCACCAGGGCATCGCCTTCCTGCCCAAGAACCTGCTCGCCGTCGAGAAGGTGCCCAAACTTACCATTTCACCGTTCCCTTACGATATACTGCTACGAGGTGACGTGCGAGCCGCCGCACCTGTGCGCGCTGTCGCACCACCGCGCGACCACGCTGCACCAGGGCATCGCCTTCCTGCCCAAGAACCTGCTCGCCGTCGAGAAGGTGCCCAAACTTACCATTTCACCGTTCCCTTACGATATACTGCTACGAGGTGACGTGCGAGCCGCCGCACCTGTGCGCGCTGTCGCACCACCGCGCGACCACGCTGCACCAGGGCATCGCCTTCCTGCCCAAGAACCTGCTCGCCGTCGAGAAGGTGCCCAAACTTACCATTTCACCGTTCCCTTACGATATACTGCTACGAGGTGACGTGCGAGCCGCCGCACCTGTGCGCGCTGTCGCACCACCGCGCGACCACGCTGCACCAGGGCATCGCCTTCCTGCCCAAGAACCTGCTCGCCGTCGAGAAGGTGCCCAAACTTACCATTTCACCGTTCCCTTACGATATACTGCTACGAGGTGACGTGCGAGCCGCCGCACCTGTGCGCGCTGTCGCACCACCGCGCGACCACGCTGCACCAGGGCATCGCCTTCCTGCCCAAGAACCTGCTCGCCGTCGAGAAGGTGCCCAAACTTACCATTTCACCGTTCCCTTACGATATACTGCTACGAGGTGACGTGCGAGCCGCCGCACCTGTGCGCGCTGTCGCACCACCGCGCGACCACGCTGCACCAGGGCATCGCCTTCCTGCCCAAGAACCTGCTCGCCGTCGAGAAGGTGCCCAAACTTACCATTGCACCGTTCCCTTACGATATACTGCTACGAGGTGACGTGCGAGCCGCCGCACCTGTGCGCGCTGTCGCACCACCGCGCGACCACGCTGCACCAGGGCATCGCCTTCCTGCCCAAGAACCTGCTCGCCGTCGAGAAGGTGCCCAAACTTACCATTTCACCGTCCCCTTACGATATACTGCTACGAGGTGACGTGCGAGCCGCCGCACCTGTGCGCGTTGTCGCACCACCGCGCGACCACGCTGCACCAGGGCATCGCCTTCCTGCCCAAGAACCTGCTCGCCGTCGAGAAGGTGCCCAAACTTACCATTTCACCGTTCCCTTACGATATACTGCTACGAGGTGACGTGCGAGCCGCCGCACCTGTGCGCGCTGTCGCACCACCGCGCGACCACGCTGCACCAGGGCATCGCCTTCCTGCCCAAGAACCTGCTCGCCGTCGAGAAGGTGCCCAAACTTACCATTTCACCGTTCCCTTACGATATACTGCTACGAGGTGACGTGCGAGCCGCCGCACCTGTGCGCGCTGTCGCACCACCGCGCGACCACGCTGCACCAGGGCATCGCCTTCCTGCCCAAGAACCTGCTCGCCGTCGAGAAGGTGCCCAAACTTACCATTTCACCGTTCCCTTACGATATACTGCTACGAGGTGACGTGCGAGCCGCCGCACCTGTGCGCGCTGTCGCACCACCGCGCGACCACGCTGCACCAGGGCATCGCCTTCCTGCCCAAGAACCTGCTCGCCGTCGAGAAGGTGCCCAAACTTACCATTTCACCGTTCCCTTACGATATACTGCTACGAGGTGACGTGCGAGCCGCCGCACCTGTGCGCGCTGTCGCACCACCGCGCGACCACGCTGCACCAGGGCATCGCCTTCCTGCCCAAGAACCTGCTCGCCGTCGAGAAGGTGCCCAAACTTACCATTTCACCGTTCCCTTACGATATACTGCTACGAGGTGACGTGCGAGCCGCCGCACCTGTGCGCGCTGTCGCACCACCGCGCGACCACGCTGCACCAGGGCATCGCCTTCCTGCCCAAGAACCTGCTCGCCGTCGAGAAGGTGCCCAAACTTACCATTTCACCGTTCCCTTACGATATACTGCTACGAGGTGACGTGCGAGCCGCCGCACCTGTGCGCGCTGTCGCACCACCGCGCGACCACGCTGCACCAGGGCATCGCCTTCCTGCCCAAGAACCTGCTCGCCGTCGAGAAGGTGCCCAAACTTACCATTTCACCGTCCCCTTACGATATACTGCTACGAGGTGACGTGCGAGCCGCCGCACCTGTGCGCGCTGTCGCACCACCGCGCGACCACGCTGCACCAGGGCATCGCCTTCCTGCCCAAGAACCTGCTCGCCGTCGAGAAGGTGCCCAAACTTACCATTTCACCGTTCCCTTACGAGATCCTGCTACGAGGTGACGTGCGAGCCGCCGCACCTGTGCGCGCTGTCGCACCACCGCGCGACCACGCTGCACCAGGGCATCGCCTTCCTGCCCAAGAACCTGCTCGCCGTCGAGAAGGTGCCCAAACTTACCATTTCACCGTTCCCTTACGATATACTGCTACGAGGTGACGTGCGAGCCGCCGCACCTGTGCGCGCTGTCGCACCACCGCGCGACCACGCTGCACCAGGGCATCGCCTTCCTGCCCAAGAACCTGCTCGCCGTCGAGAAGGTGCCCAAACTTACCATTTCACCGTTCCCTTACGATATACTGCTACGAGGTGACGTGCGAGCCGCCGCACCTGTGCGCGCTGTCGCACCACCGCGCGACCACGCTGCACCAGGGCATCGCCTTCCTGCCCAAGAACCTGCTCGCCGTCGAGAAGGTGCCCAAACTTACCATTTCACCGTTCCCTTACGATATACTGCTACGAGGTGACGTGCGAGCCGCCGCACCTGTGCGCGCTGTCGCACCACCGCGCGACCACGCTGCACCAGGGCATCGCCTTCCTGCCCAAGAACCTGCTCGCCGTCGAGAAGGTGCCCAAACTTACCATTTCACCGTTCCCTTACGTCGTCCTCTGCTGGACATATGTCTCCTGTAGGGAGCTTCCACACGCCGCGGTCTTGTGCCGCCTGTATCCAGCGTCTCCCTGCGACTATTTTGATGTCGTCGGTCCACCTAGTGGGGGGTCTGCCAACACGTTTTCCGGTGCGAGGTCGCCATTCTAGCACCTTGGGACCCCAACGTCTATCGGTTCTTCGGACTATGTGCCCCGCCCATTGCCACTTCAGTTTCGCAACCCGCTGAGCTATGTCGGTGACTTTGGTTCTTCTATGGATCTCCTCATTTCTGATTTGATCGCGTAGAGAAACGCCGAGCATAGCTCTCTCCATCGCTCTCTGAGTGACTCCTGAGCTTTCTTATGAGGCCCATAGTTAGCGACCATGTCTCGGAGCCGTGTGTCATCACTGGCAACACGCACTGATCGCAGACTTTCGTCTTCAGACACTGAGGGATTTTGGACGAGAAGACATCGCGAAGCTTCCCGAACGCTGCCCAAACGTTCCCTTACATAATCATACTAATATTATAAAACCGGCCAAGTGCGAGTAGGACTCGCGTACGAAGGGTTCCGTACCGTTATCTATAAAAACGGGCAAAAAATCACGTTTTTTATACGGGAACCCCCTTAAATATATTTATTTTATTCCGGTTTTTGGTATTTGTTGTTATAGCGGCAACAGAATTACATCATCTGTGAAAATTTCAACTGTTTCATCAACAACCATGTGATACAGCCAGACGGATGACAGATGACAGACAGACAGACAGATGGACAGCGGAGCCTCAGTAATAGGGTCCCGTTTTAACTGCGAATCACGAATTCCTGGGTTCGATTCCCGGGGTCGATGCAGTCTAAGATGGAGCGGGCTAACCCAGAAGAGTTCTAGCAGGCACGTCCATGGCCTTTTTTCCTAAGGCCTTATTCGGAAACTTTTACTACTAACTATTAGTAAAGCTGAAACTTGCACTGTTATCTGTGTCCACAGGTGGAGTTCGCGCGAGCGTTGCGACTGACCAATGGCACGATCGAACCGCTGTCTTTCACGGTGCCTAGAATAAAGGTAACGCATATACATATATAACCCCCGACACGTAAGTCGAGCGGTGACCTTCAATGCGCAGAAGTCGAAAATTATGTATCTCGGGGTGCGAGGGGGTCGCGGGGAGGGCGTGGGGATCGTTCGTAAGTACTGATTAGCTCTCGCGGATCCCTCGTAAGCGCTGATTGGCTCTCCAAACGTATTGTGTCCCGCTCACTCGTACGACACTGCGCGCACTTGAACGTCACCGCTCGAGTTACGTGCCGGGGGTTGTAAGCTTTTGATACGAGAAAATAAAAAAACTTTATCTTTGTCTTCGTCTTTGCCTACGTCTTTGCGTTCGGCTTATTATAGGTCTTGGCATTCGTCTTTGCCGTCACTATAGCCAGCTAGTTCGTCTTCGTCGTCGTCTACACCTTAGTTATCGTATTTATCTTCGCTTTCTGTTTTGCCCTTGCCTTCGCGTGCGACTTCGTCTTCGCCTTCGTCTCTGTTCAGATCTTCAGGCTACGCCGACGCATTCATCTTTGTTTTCGTCAAAGTCTTGGCCTCCGCTTTCGTCTCAGTTTCGCCTTATTCTTCGCCTTCCTCGTCTTCGTTTTTAACCCCCGACGCAAAAACGACGGGTTGTTATAAGTTTGACGTGTCTGTGCGTGCGTGCGTGCGTGTCTCTGTCTGTTCCCCTGTAGCGCTCAAACGGGTGAACCGATTTGAATGTGGTTTTTTTGTTTGAAAGGTGAATTAGTCGAGAGTGTTGTTAACTATGTTTGATGAAAATCGATCCAAGATGGCCGCCGCTACAAAATGGCGGATTACATATTTTTTCACAACTCCCTTAATATGGGTATCAAAAAGGGCTTGACTAGTAGAATAGCACTATCCAAATTCAAGATGGCCACCGCCACAAAATGGTGAATGTCGGGGGTTTTTTAAATTTTTTATTTATACGTCTTGTGGATTACGTCTTTGGCTTCGTCTTCGCATCCATCTCCGGCTTTGCAGTTGCTTCCGCCTTCCTCTTCGCAGTTGCCTTCGCCTTCGCCTTCGCCTTCACCTTCACCTTCGCCTTCATTTTCGTGTTCGACTTGAGAGTTAAAACGAGATACATTTCGGTTGGGGATATATTTGTCCCTTTTTAACTAGCAGAGTCAGATTATGCTCTATAGATCTCAGCCTAAGATTACAATAGAAAATATCGTAATGTCGTTTCCAGAGCGACCTGTTCCAAGACGATCTGTTCCCGCCCACCCTGGTGACGTGGGAGCCGTGGCAGTCGGGACGCGACTGGTTAGAGAATAAGACAGTGGCGCCCAAAATCGTGAGCCTGCAACCGCCGGGCATGGAAGCGTGTACGTATACATTATTTCTATCTATCTATTAATATATATATAGCTGTTCGTGCTGATTCACTGACTGACTCACTGATTCACTGATTCATTGATCACCTCTCCTGTAAAATTTTGTATGAAAAAATTTTTTTTCACTAATGAATTCGTATAGAGGATAAAAATTCATTCGGAGGAAAAATATGGAGAGAGCTGATGATTGAGAATTTCGGAGACGAGCGATGGGCACGCTTAAGGTATTGAAGATAGGTGGGGGGTGCTCGAGCAAATGTCACTCGAAACCTCATCCAATGGGCACTGAGCTGAAAAAAAACCCAAAATGGCGGATACAAGATGGCGGTTATACAATTTTCGTCGTTGTCTATCTCACCAAGTATAAAAGATGGAAGAGTGGTTTTTTACCAAAATATGATCAATACCTAAAAGTCTACTTGATGAACAGAAAAAAAACAACATGGCGGAATTTATTTTTCTACACAAAAAATTTTTTTATTGATGGTTTCGTGTAGAAAACAAAAATTCATGCGGAGGAAAAATACGGAAAGAGCTGATGATCGAAGATTTTGGAGACGGATGAAGAGCACGGCGAGGGTATTGAAGATAGGTGGGACGTTTTCAAACAAAAACTACTCGAATCCTCGCGGTCCGCTTGCGGGCTGTGCACCCACGCGCCATACTAGTAATAATATAAAGTAGCTTGTCCTGACTGATTATCAACGCACAGCCTAAACCACTGAAGCTAGAAATTTGAAATTTTCACACTAGCTTTCTTTGCCGATGTAAACGCCCACTGAGAAAGGATTATTGGAAATTTCACCCCAAAGGGGGTTAAATAGGGGATGAAAATTTGTATGAAAGTCTGTCATTTTTCAAGATATATCCAAGAAAATTGGGATTAGGGCTTTCGATAAAAAATAAAAAACATGCGTTTCAGGATTTTTGAAAATTCTACCCCCCAAGTGGGTTAAATAGGGGATGAAAGTTTGTATGAAAGTCCGTCATTTTTAAAGTTATACCAATGAAAATCGGTATTTGTATTGTCAGTTAAAAATAAACAATTACGTGTTTCAGGAATTTTGGAAATTCCTTACCCAAGTGGGTTAAATATGGGATGAGATTTATAAGAATCGAAGCAGACGAAGCCGCTGGGCATCAGCTAGTCTTAATCTTTGGTCTACAGAGGTTTGGCTAAACTTCGGAGGGCTGTTTCTATAGTAATATATTATCAAGGGTAGAAATGGGAGGATAACGCGTGCCAAATTGATGCATAGTTGTGCAGAATTTTCCATATCGGTCCAGGCGCTTTTGAATAATTGGGGAACATACATATAAAAGATTCCGACGAATTGAGAACTTCCTCCTTTTTTTGAAGTCGATTAAAAAGTGTATTAATTAATTAATTCATTCATTCATTCATTTTGACGACCTCCCTGGCGCAGTGGTGAGCGCTGTGGTCTTATAAGTGGGAGGTCCTGGGTTCGATTCCCGGCAGGAGCAATTTGAGATTTTATAATTTCTAAATTGTCTCTGGTCTGGTCTGGTGGGAGGCTTCAGCCGTGGCTGATTACCACCCTGTTTGGGCTGTCCTGCGGCACCCTCAAAAGGGGCCAGATCTCGGGGCCCATAGCGAAACCTAGCCGATACCGCAGGCAGACGAGCCGAGTCCCCTGGGGGCCCCGGCTCCTCAAATAAATAGAGACGGCTTGACGCGAACTGGCGGCGGTTATAATTATAGGCTAGCACTAACCTTGAAGCAGCGGCGAAGTCCAGGCGAAGCCGATGGTTGGTTCTAATGGTATGTAGTGAGTGTTATGAGGTAAGTGTTTTGTCAGTGTGTGTGTGTGTGGAACCACCAAAGCGGCGCGTTGCAGGGGCCTCGGCACGAGGCACGCTGGCACGAGGTCCAACGGTTCGGTGTCCCTCCTTCCAGAGTCCACACCAGGGGTCCATTGTGCCCCCACACACTATAGACGCGTCAGTTGCGATAGCACAGTACTTTACAGAGCTAATCGTTTAACGCGACAAAAATAGCCCGCCATTTGAAGCGACCTTTCGATCGGGCGCGTTACACGACAGGCAATTTCACCGCGCGGCGTTCGCGAGAATTTCCAGGGCGCGGGTCCAAATTAAGGGGGAATCAAAACGAGGCCAAATAGCTTTCCCGACCCGCACAATTCTCTCCAAATAACAAGGGCGAACTCGAGAGAAGCCGCATCTAACAGTGCGGTTCGTATGACATCGCGGCGGCGACACGCAGGCGACTCCAAGAGCGCCGGCCGCGTGGCCGGCGCGCGGGGGGGGGGGGCGGTTCACCACATCACGCGATATCGCGCGATTCCGCGATCATCCAATAAACAGCGCGAATGTCAAACCGGCCGAATTAGGCCAAGAGCGCGCCAAGGATATATTATTACGTCAACCGGGCGCGAACAATCCCCCGTCCCGGACATAAGGGAATTAGGTCCGTTAACAATTAAAAACGGAAGACGTGTCAAGGTAGACACAAATAGATGCAAAACCGAATCTCCGGCCTTCAAGTCATACAGGTTTAACAGGGCGTCCATGACGCTAATACAAATACAGCAAATTAACTTCATTATCCAGGCGGGATCCCCCATTTTGGGAGAATCCAGCTGTCAGCCCACTTAACGCGTTGCTGCAAGGATGCAACTCCAGAGGCCAACGGCGCCAAAACTCTGAGTGATCCGTTGCGACAAATCAAATAAAGTCAAAGTGAGATATTCATCTCCCAGAGGAGGTACTAGGCAAGGCGTTAAAGGGCTGGCATCAAATACAAAATGCGATGGCGAACCTCGTAAAATCAAAGTGGTTTCGCCAATAACGCGGCGGAGATGCGTTTTTGCAGCATTAGAACGACCTACTTAAATCAAACCCGCCCCAATGGGCACACGCTGGGTGGTCGAATTTACATATACTTATTACTTATTATTCTTATATCTAAACAAATTCAACAATACAAACTTAAAACTAATGCCACAATCCGTCCGGACCAGGTCATGCAGCCTACAACAAAATTACAGTTCACTAGCGCGGCAAAGGGCCTCAGTGCAGAGCGCACCTACAATTAATCATAAACAAAACACTTCAGTGGAGAGGCAACGAAAATGCACGCGTAGGCTTCGGTCGACCGAGCAGTTTAAGTTAGTGCTCATAATGGAGAACAGACGCGCAAACTCAGTCGCGGCTCCTGCAAAAGGTCGAGTCACGGTCCGGCGGCTAGTCTCCCATAATCGGCGGAAGAGTGGCGGCTTCCAATCGACAACATGAATGCATACAAATATAGCTCGAAGAAATGCGTGTCGGCCGGCCAAAATTCCAAACTCACGATGCAAAAGGGCCGAGGGGGTAGTATGACCTAGTATTGGGTCAACAATAATTTTCATTCAACAAGGTACCCTCTTTGGGAGCAACAAGGTGGCGAGCCTCGTAGGGCTGGTGCTGAATTACTAGCACCGTCAAGGTTCGAATTTTCCGAATATTTAGACAAGGAGGATCCTGTTGATCCTCTCCTGAGAGGTCCTTCAAAAATGAGTGGAGTTGAACAAGCAGTTACGAAACTCAGAACCTCCTAACTTCAGGATTACAATCAAGATTTGATACGTAATACAGTTCAATATCAAAATTTCAAAGTCAAAATCTCACAAATTCAGAGTTTTGTCCGCGGTGGAAGCTCCGGTGCAAATATCATGACATACACCCACTGATTGGGGCTAGTCCACCATCAATGCGGGTACGAACCATAAATCGGAACAAAAGATAAACCAAATATGGTCAACAAAATACAAACAGTAATAGTAGTAACAGTAGGTTGCAGCATACTAACACCACCCGACAAAGTCAGATCCAACACGTCGGGACCCAACAACAATCACTCGGGTCCGGATCAAGCAAGTAGGGATCAGCGGGGGTTAGGCTCGACGTACAAGAACTGCTGTAGTTATCTATCTACACGTTCGGCAAAGAGCCCACAATATCGTCGAGCGCGTTCGCTTACTCAGAACGCGAAAGGAATTGTCAGCTGGATCAAACATCAATTTCAATTCTCCCTTAGGAGTCGGGTGCTCTAGGCATCAAATACAAGACTCCAAGGGGGGCCTAGGCTTCCCACCAACCAATACAAGACAGTACAGCTCTGTGAACCCGAATCCAGCTTAGAATGGACCATCCAATAAACGTCCTTCGGGTTGTACACCATATCAGAGATCGTCGGCGAAGAACCAGTATGCCACAATAATTATTGACGATCCAATTCTCAAGAGAGGTGGCTGTAGTGGAAGCTAGGGCGGCAGTTATCTAGTATAAACTGCCATCGTCAAAACAGGGGTCCTCGATGAACCTCTGGGTCAAACCTAAGACCGGAGGGAATCAATCACACTCGGGTACACCCAGGCGTTGCTCCCCGGTGGCAGCGCGGGTCCGGCTAAGCGAGCCGAACAAAACAAGACCCCACAATGCTACTGCCAACAAACAAACAGACCGAGGGAGGCAACCATCAAGTCGAGGACACAGAACCCGTGGGGGAGAGAAGGGCGGGACAGCCGCTGCGGTAAAGCCGCTACAAACCTTCATCAAACTAACAGAGGGGGGTCGTGACCCCCCCGCCCCTGGAGGGCCAAAATACGCCCCACGGGGGGGAATAGAACCCCTACAGACGCCTGGAACCAAAGTCGCAAAAAATGCGGCGAGGGGGGTTGAGACCCCCCCGCCCCTGGCGGGATACCTTTCAAATCCCTAGCAAGCCCAGGTCAGAGGGTGGTTCACAAGCGATCAATCACGGTGCCATGAGAGTGGTAAGGACGAGCACCCCCGCCCGTGCGGGGGGTGCCCTGGTAGTCCTGATGAACAGCACCAACAACACCACTCCTGTTAAGGCACGAAGTCAAAATCAAGAGGCGGTTGCCCTGAGATTGCGGGCAAGCGCGCTGGGGCGGGCAGCCAGTCGTAGGCGCTGTCATAAGCTACAATGCCACCAGCTCACAATGGCCCATCGGGACCTAAATGATTTGTCCAATGGGTAGTGACGACAAGACGTCCAGTGAATATCCAGGTTGGAGACGATAAACGTCCGTCAATAGTCCAACAAAGTAGGAACGATAAACGTCCAGGAAATCAATTGCTTAGAGTATCTACAGGGGGTGGGCGCAAAAAACCCGCTGTAGGTTGACCGAACCCGACGGCATCCCGCGGGCAAACTGCTTTTAGCCTAAGTCCGGCGGGACGGTGTCTTTGTACTCGGTATGTTAAAACGCTATAACAATTTTTAAAATAGCACAAACAAACGCACAATGTTTTAACACAAACAGATACCGAGTAGCAATTACAAAGACAATACAAATTCAGTAAGTTAGTCCGTATTTACGGTCAACATCAAATATTTCAAAGTAATTTTCAGGATAATTATCAAACAAAAGATTATCAATAAAAATTAAATTCAATGTCAACACAACACACAAACAAACAATTATCACAGACTGATTCAAAAGAATTCTTACAAATTAATTACAAACAGACAATAAAAAAAAGAATTCTCAGTCGTGTTGTGTACCACGACCCGAATTGGGTCCAAAGTTGGATCGTGTGTCACCGCCTTAACAGATAGCAACTGACGCAAACAAATTATGTAGGTCACGCACGAAGAAATTCTATTATTGGAACAATAGTTCCGCGTGCCTACCAGGCAATCACTTGACCGAGTGAATAATTATTTACTCCTACCCTCAAATTTACTAGTCGGATTAATATTTACAGTTTATCAATGTAACATGAATATTACGAATACAATGGTTTTACCTACCTACAACAATACACAAAAACTTAAATTAGACCTAAAGATCAACCTTATCACTGCCAAATTGCACCAAAATTGTGATAAGGTTGGTCGGTAGGTAGGTATATCACAGTTACGATACGATTTCGATTCTACGACTTCAATAAACACACGGGCAACAAAATAGCGTACTACGTAGCAAGTACCTACACACATTAAACAATTGAACAGTCAAGAATGCATCAAATTAGGCAATTTGCGTACTATACGCGCATTCAACAGATTAGCGTAATACGCGATAGGTACCTACAGTTTCTCAACAATATTAAGTATTAATGATTAACAATATTTCAACTAGTAATATGAGCCGTAGGTACCCATCTTCAACTACTTAGCATATTACGCCGTAGGCACCTAAACTTTAACAAAGCTACGTAGTAATTAACCCAGCTGCTAAGCCTATAATACAGCTACCAGGTGCGTAAGCCGCTCAAGTCCAGAAGCGTCAACCACGCTCTGCTACCAAAATGTTTGGGCTGTCCTGCGGCACCCTCAAAAGGGGCCAGATCTCGGGGCCCATAGCGAAACCTAGCCGATACCGCAGGCAGACGAGCCGAGTCCCCTGGGGGCCCCGGCTCCTCAAATAAATAGAGACGGCTTGACGCGAACTGGCGGCGGTTATAATTATAGGCTAGCACTAACCTTGAAGCAGCGGCGAAGTCCAGGCGAAGCCGATGGTTGGTTCTAATGGTATGTAGTGAGTGTTATGAGGTAAGTGTTTTGTCAGTGTGTGTGTGTGTGGAACCACCAAAGCGGCGCGTTGCAGGGGCCTCGGCACGAGGCACGCTGGCACGAGGTCCAACGGTTCGGTGTCCCTCCTTCCAGAGTCCACACCAGGGGTCCATTGTGCCCCCACACACTATAGACGCGTCAGTTGCGATAGCACAGTACTTTACAGAGCTAATCGTTTAACGCGACAAAAATAGCCCGCCATTTGAAGCGACCTTTCGATCGGGCGCGTTACACGACAGGCAATTTCACCGCGCGGCGTTCGCGAGAATTTCCAGGGCGCGGGTCCAAATTAAGGGGGAATCAAAACGAGGCCAAATAGCTTTCCCGACCCGCACAATTCTCTCCAAATAACAAGGGCGAACTCGAGAGAAGCCGCATCTAACAGTGCGGTTCGTATGACATCGCGGCGGCGACACGCAGGCGACTCCAAGAGCGCCGGCCGCGTGGCCGGCGCGCGGGGGGGGGGGGGCGGTTCACCACATCACGCGATATCGCGCGATTCCGCGATCATCCAATAAACAGCGCGAATGTCAAACCGGCCGAATTAGGCCAAGAGCGCGCCAAGGATATATTATTACGTCAACCGGGCGCGAACACACCCTACCGGCAAAGCCGTGCCGCCAAGCGATTTAGCATTCCGGTACGATGCCGTGTAGAAACCGATCAGGGGTATGCATACCTCTTCCAAGTTAGCCCGCTTCCATCTTAGACTGCATCATCACTTACCATCAGGTGAGATTGCAGTCAAGGGCTAACTTGTAGTTGAATAAAAACAAATCATTAATTAATTAATTAATTAATTAATTCGACTGTGTCCCCAGTGTCGGCGCACTCGGCGGCCGCGCCTCCGCCCGCCAAGGACAAGCCGCAGCAGAAGCCGAAGCCCGACCTCATCAAGTCGCACGTGCCTCTGGACGCCAAGGAGAAACAGGACAGTGTGAGTTGTTATACTATCTACTCACGCTTTGACAGCCCCCGCACACTGAGCCACTAGTGGCGACGACTAGTGGCCCGCCACAAGTCGCGGAAAAGATTTTTCATACATTTTATATGGTACCACCGCACAAGGCTTGGAACTGGTTTAAAATTAACCGGTTACTAACAGTTATTTAAAGATTTAGTTGATTTTATCGTTCGGAGTGTAAACGTTAAAAGAGCGTTATTGAAAACCCTTACTAACCGGTTTCTGGCACAGGGATAGGGGAGGGGGTGGTCGCGGCACTATATATGTATACGTACCACATAGCTGCGCATTGAAGTAAGACGGCAAAAACCGTTCGAAACCGGTTTATTGAACAAAACCTATTTTACGAACTTTATTTGCCTAAAACCGGTTAATTATGGTTAAAGGTAGAACAAAACCGAAATGAAAAGTTCATCATGTACTTAGGCGTTAACCGGTTCGGATTTTTTACCGGTTTCCAAGCCCTGCCACCGCACACTGAGTGCTCGAGTGGCCACGTTCGATCCACAAGAAAATGTATGAAAAATCTCTTCCGCGACTTGTGGCCACTAGTGGCCTAGAAAAAAATCGAGAAGTGACCTTCGCGTGGCTTTCTAGATTATTAAACTAGTTTCGGATAGACATAACAGATGGCGCCACTAGCTGCTTGCCCCGCGCTTTCTGCACACTAAATTAATAATTTATATTAAATTGTTAAGCGTAGTAGGGTTTTAGTTTACGAACTTTATTATTACTTTACAGATAATGAAATCGATGAGCGCGAAAGTCAAAATTGACCTGAAACTCGAGCAAGACAGCATGGAGGGGGTCGACGAGTCCGAATGGGACCAGTGAATTACCCTCCCCCCCCCCTCCCCCCACCCCGTGTATTCTTGTAACGTGAACGAGTGAACAACGAATGAACTGTACGGATTCATTCACCGAATGTATTTAATTTGGTATTTTATTAATATTCAATTGCTGGTGGGCACGGCTCGACACCTGCCGCTAACTTCACTCGCGACTGTGTGATTATGTTCGTCACTTAACGAAGTGGAGTGAAGTTAGCTGGGGAGGAGCTGAACTGCGCTCGTTAGCGTTTGAATATGGTAATAGCGCTAGTTCGGTTGTACATAAAACTCATTAAAATATGAACTTGTGTGCTTCGATTAATCAGATTGTAGAGAGATGACGTGATGAACTTATCACGTGATCTGTCAACAATCCGATTGGTCAGCTGTCAGTGGCGTGCGCTTCATATAAGCGCAGAAGCACCGCATACCCTACTTAGGTATTAAAGATAAAATCGTCACCAACCGATAGACGTCCACCGTCTCTTGTAGGGACCTCCACACGTTGCGATCTTGTGCCGCTTGTATCCAGCGGCTCCCTGTGACCCTTGATGTCGTCGGTCCACCTAGCGGGCACATTAAAGATAAAATAATTTTTGTCAATACATATTGAATACCCAGACTTCCAACTATGCACGCCACTGTCTGCTACGCTCGCAGAGATTGTGTGCAACAGAATCGGCACCGTTGACGAGAGTTCAGTTGTATACAATCTCTCAACTAAACTAAACTAGGATTATTTAGTTTAGTTAGTTTAGTTTAGAGGTTTGTGTACAAGCTGCGTTTAGGCGGCGATATCGTACTATGTAATATTATTCCCTTTTAAATCGCGTAACCGACGTATTTACTTACGTCACGGCATATTATAAGTAAGTATACCAATATGTAGGTAGTCTATGAACTCTGTATGCGGCACAAAAAAGTGTAATAATAATGTAATTACTTGGTGCGAGTACTTGTTTTTTCGTGCGATATATTTGCGTGGAAATCGACTATTTTTTTTAACTTTTGGCGTGTACCTATGTTTTTTTTTTGCTTATATGAACTCAACCTCCTCTCGACGCTACCAATAAGACTTTGATAAATTAACCAATTGGTTATATAACTAAACTAAACTTACATGTCTGAACATATTGCTATCCCTTGCTCTGAAGAGGCCAGCCCTATTTTTAGATATTTTTATTAAGTTCAGTTCACAGATTGCGTACAAACGAATCAGCATCAATCACTGTTGCCTCCCTCACACATTCACTAGCTATGCGGCGTGACGATGTACGCACACGGATACTACGCACTCGCGGACAAATGGCGTGACGCCAAATGGCGTGTCATCAAATAGCGTCACACCAAAAGGCGTGACATCAAATGGCATGACGCCAAATAGTGTGACACCAAATGGTGTGACGCCAAATGGCATGACGCCACATGGCATGACGCCAAATAGTGTGACGCCAAATGGCGTGACATCAAATGGCATGACGCCAAATAGTGTGACACCAAATGTCGTGACGCCAAATGGTGTGACGCCAAATGGTGTGACACCAAATGTCTTGAAGCTTATTATGGCGTACAATTGCGCCAAAGCTTGACTTAAACGTTCGACAATCGATTAAATTTTGGCTGTATATCACGCCCTTCGACGCAATGTTCTGACCGTGAACGTCCAGCTTTATTCGGTGCGCAGTACTACTCATATTTTTACACAAATATATCGCAAACAGTATTTAGTAGGTTCCGTCTCAGTCCATATCCGCACAGGATAGCCCCAGTCCTATAACTAGGTGATATAACTAGCTATAGAAGTATCTAATCTTAGTCTACGAACTACAATTCTGCTCACATTGTAATATTTTATAGAATTTTTTCTACTATACAATACACATACACCTAAAATTCACTTAATCTTAATTTCACATATCTATTAATTATGTAGATAATAGACAAAATTCCTTATTCCTTTTTTTTTTAAGTTGTACAAAATGGTTTAAGTTATGTAGTTTGACATCTTGTAAAACGGAATATAATATACATATATCGATATTAGGAATCAAACCAAAAAAAAAAACGTTATCAAAGAAGTAATTTTGTCTATGTTATCTATAACCTATGACACAATGTAAAACGAAGATCTTCTACATAAACATTTATAATAATATCTACTCTAAAGTAACACTGTATTGATATTATAACACTGTATACAAAAACAATTTTCAATAATTCTGTTACGTATGTTTCATTTCTGTAATAGTCACTTCAGTAGTTTGGTGCTCTTTTATAGTATTTAATTAGCGACTAAAAACTATGTAACTTTGTATCTTGCATTTATTTTGAACTTAGACCGGTGGCGAAAGTGCAATGTCTACACTATAGTTGGGGCATTACAAGCGTGAACTGAGTCATAAATCATTTTATAGGACTTCTCGCTCGCACTTACAGGTCTCATGGAACTGGAACCTGTTTCTCTGGTGTTGAGTGTAACAGTAAAAAAGGCTTGTCGATAGTCGATAACAGGTTATAAAGCGTTGCGAGCCTTCGCAACCCTATGATCGTAATGTTTTATGGCTCAGTTTGTACGTTTGTAATGTCCCAACTATAATTATTAACCTATTTCATCTGACAAGGACAGAGCTATACGTAAATCCAGCGGGACAAAGATAGCGCTATACCCCGTAGTTTAGCACTTTTGAGCACGTCGCTGGTCAAAGAATCAAAGATCTTAAGCGTAAAACTGTACCTCCAAAAAGTACATTTTTTATGAGAGCAAATGAAATAAATAGATTTGTCTTCATCTTTTATTCGGAAGAAATGAAAAAATAAAAGCAACCATTTTTTAATTGTTCCATTATGGCGTATAAATAAAAAAAGACATATCAAAGTTTCCAAGTTGACCATTTAGCATCTTTAGTTTAGTTTTTGATTTTATTGGAGATACAGATTTATGCTTCTTTTATAGTACAGAAAAATAGTCAGAACTCTATAGTCATCTACCGAAACATATACTCTTAGTCTATGAGATAAAATGATAAATGATAGACCAGCCTAGCTGTAGAGCTGGCAGTAGACTCAGTAAAATATTATTGCGGTTGAAGTGATTATTCATAATTCCCGGTCAATGTGGTTAATATACGTACAAGCTTTATTTGAGCCCTATGACGTTCTTTTGTGGTAGGTATGTATTGACTCATGCAAACCTTCAAGCAGAGCAAAGCCTCTCGCCACAGAAGCGCTTTTGCAACACAACAATACCAGATCACTTCAAGTAATTCAATGTCGCCGCGTGCACATTAAAGTGATGAATATTAGAAAACTGTGCTCTAATTTAACTGTGACGTGGACAACAGATACTATCAAAGATGATAAATATATGATCAATCATATGGCCCAATTTAGTATTAATCATATTAACCGGTCATTATGAATAATGTCTAATTAATCACTTTGTTCACAGTTTTTTTTATACTATGCACATGGCATTTTGCCATTGTTTAGCCATAATTCAGTTGTGCGGCCTCCAACTCTACACCTAGGCTTGAGTGATATGAAACCGATCTCGGCGATATTGACGTGTTGTGATCTCAGCGGGAAACGACCAAAACATTGTCTGTGACGTAACATTATGCTCATCGATGTTGATAGAATGCTCATATTTATTGCGATTTACATAATATGTATGTATGTTTTTTTGTGGACGTTGATATATGTATAAAAGTGTTGACAGACGAAGCGTTACTGCAGCGAATGTTAACGGAATCCACACTGCAGAACGCCACACTGTATGTCTGTAACAAGAGGAACTGTTAAAGCACGTCACATTGCCTTCAAAGTTCCTTTTTTTGCAACTTCTAGGAGTTGTTCGAGCTTGTTCACTAGAGTGGAGAAATGCGGAGCGGTGCGAAGCTATAATATTAACCAATACGTCGTCAACCGATAGATGACGTTGGTCCATCTAGTGGGGGTCCATTGATACTTCAGCTTCTCAATCTCTCTCTCGCTCTCTCGTTCTCTCTCTCTCTCTCTCTCTCTCTCTCGCTCTCTCTCTCTCTCTCTCTCTCTCTCTCTCGCTCTCTCTCTCTCTCTCTCTCTCTCTCTCTCTCTCTCTCTCTCTCTCTCTCTCTCTCTCTCGCTCGCTCGCTCGCTCGCTCGCTCCTATCTCGCTCTCTATTTCTCGCTCGCGCTCTCATACCCCGCCCTTCCTCCCTGCTCCGCTTCAGTGACAGGTTGGTGAGAGAAGCGAAGCGGAACGGAGATATGCTCAATAGTGTAATATCAACATATGACTGGATACTTTTATCAAGTAAATAATGTGATTGTTCCGCCAAAGACGTCTCTGCTGCGCTCCAATCTGCTCCGCACCGCTCCGATCTGCTCCGCTCCGCTCCTATCTGCTCCGCTTCAGTAGACAGGCCCACAGATACGTTAATAAACCGCATCACCACAGTCGCGCGTTGTCTATCAAAGCTTTAACGGTAGAAACACATTTGCAACAACCTTGGGCAAAGGCGTGAGGTATTGAGAATGTGTATCTGCCATTAAATATGCAATATTCGACGTCCAGTATATAATTAAATTTATTGATATAAATAATAGATGACATTCCTACGATTGCCATATGCATTTAATTATACTCACTGTACTTTTTGTATTTAATTATTATTATTAATAGTTATACATAAATTTGCATATAGATAAGGGAAATATAGGGCACTCCTATGTACTAGGGAATTGACATATTATATGAATTAATAATAATGTAACCAGTATGTTTGCTGTAGCGCTAATTCGGACGAACCTAGACTAAATGAAATTTTATTTTTTTGTACGTGCAAAAAACCATATATCTATATTATGTTAAGACATTTATTTTATAATCACTAACAAACGCTTCCATTTTAATTATTATGTACTAGCTTCTGCCCGCGGCTTCGCCCGCGTGAATTTCGGTGTTCTGTTTTCGAAATGTCGTGGGAACTGTGAATTTTTCCAGGATAAAAAGCCTATGTGTTAAGTCAGGGCATAATCTATCTCCATTCAAAATTTCAGCCAAATCGGGTCAGTAGTTGCGGCTTTAAAGAGTAACAAACACAAACTTTCGCCTTTATAATATTAGTGTGATAACTTACTTGTATCACAATTCACATCTAAACTTCGAAATCTCTAAAGTCAAAAGACTATGTCGACTAGTATAAGATCGTTCTGTCCTTATCTTACTGTAGTGATTAGAAAGGGACGTACTATACTTGGTTTAGTTTTGGTTCGCACGAAGCGCAATACATGTAAATTTTTTATATAATATAAATAAAATGTAATAAGTGAAAGCGTTTAGTACTGCTAGATGCCATTTTATCGTCACCGTTTTGCTCAAATCGCCAAAGATTTATATAGATTTTATATCTTTTGTCGACATTCAACAAACTGACTAAAGTCATTATACAAATTGGCTAAGGCCCGGCGCAGACAAATCGATTTTGGACAAATAAAATAACCTCCCAATGCACTCTTAAAACACACACTATGCAAGTTTCCTTCCTCCTAAAGCGCAGGCCACATTGGGAGCGAAGCGAAGCGTAACGAACCTCGCTTCGCTTCGCTCTCAATGTGACCTGCGCTTTATAGGTATGTAGAGTTGTTGTTGGGTGATGCGTACTGGTTAGCGATTTATATCTATCTATACATAAATTTGTCTCGACATATTGTTATGAATTTTAGCTTGAAAGTCTACATCAGTATCCTCTACATTTTAGTCTTATGCCCCTTTTCACCGACAATGCCTAAATTTTAGATTGTCCATTATTAGGTGACACTTAACAACAATTTAGTTTTCACCAAAGTTTAGGGGTGCCTAAACGCGCGGATGGTGTCTAGATTTAGCTGACGTCTTACGCTAAGGGATCCTTAGGGAATCATTAAAATATCAGCGGTGAAAACGGGCATTAGGCTTGCTAAATATCGAACAGTTACAATGAGTCATTTTGATTATTAAATCGTTAAAAAAATAAGATTATTAAGATATTTAAAATACGTCCAAATTCGACGTGTGTGTGCGAGACCTAAAAATTTCAGTCAAGGCCC
Source organism: Melanargia galathea (assembly GCA_920104075.1). Taxonomy (NCBI): domain Eukaryota; kingdom Metazoa; phylum Arthropoda; class Insecta; order Lepidoptera; family Nymphalidae; genus Melanargia; species Melanargia galathea. The sequence goes on from OV049877.1 coordinate 14,963,608, forward strand.
AAATTGTGCAATTGACCTTGATATAATGTAAAACGAATCTCAATTTTTTTGTCGTAATTATATATTTTTCTTTTTTATCTATATTATTATGATAAAATAACACAATTTATTTTTACTATATATATATATAACGAGCTGTAAAACGCGGCGCTTAGCTTTATGTAATTAGTTGAAGTTTTGTATAAAGCGGGCCTATGATGAGACGTTCTTTTATTGTAAAGTTTTTAAATAAATAATTGACTCACTGGCGTTATTGAAAGTTGCTCGATATTTTTTTTATCACACCGGCGTATTCGTACGCTGTATGTAACGAAACGATAAACGCCTTTATGTCGTAGGCGAATGCGTCGGTGTGATGAATACGTGAAGGTTCATTTTTCGTTGCTCATTGATTTTATAAAACGACGCGTATCGATCGAGTTGCCGACAGATTAAAGTGAGTCTTATGGATAGCTCCATAGGACTCGGTTTTATCTATCGATCACGTGAGACAGCTCAAACCATAAAGTGACAGTAAGTAGAGGAGACATAATGTAATTTTACATACAAAAAGTGGCGACCATGTTGCGGTATATCCACTGTTTTCATGACATCAAATAAAACGTGTACAATGAACAGTCGCATATGTCCAAATTCAACACATCATTACGTTGGCACATATGCCATATTGTGGATTTACACTCGTTTAATCGTAAACGACACATTTTTAAAGTATTACGCCATGTCGCCTCTCTAGATGTCTTTGGTTCAAATACCGTTGAATTATTGACAGATTTATGTCAACGCCAGTGACGAGTTAACATAAAGCTTGAGCATACTTTTGAAACGCAATATGAGTCGAGAGTTTTGTCGGCTCGCGGCACGTTTCTTAAGTGTGTTGTCGCCTTTATCAACAATTTACGCTAATACCTCCGGATGGGCAATTGAGGTTTGAAGTACGTACGCTTTCGTATTACTTAAAATATTATTATGTATAGATTGTAATTTTATTCGCTAGTCAAGTTATTCTTTAAACTCTATGGATTATAATTCGATTACATTTACTATGTAGTAAAGATGTATATTCCTTTAGTTGAAGGCCAAATTATACACAGAGTGTAATGGTAATGATGCAGCGACGCCAAATGCACGACAGGACGTCACACTACATGCGCGCGTATGCGTGCTCGATTTGTGCATGTCACTACACGCGCTTCGAAGTGTGAAGTTCTTCGTACAGTTCCTTGCAAGTGTTAGAGACATAACAATATGTTATCTTTGACGAAAATTCGTTGAGAATTAAAAGTAATCAAACATAGACAGCTGACACGTGACAACAAAAGAACAGACTGTATTTTGTTCATTTTATAGTGTCATATTCTATTTGTTTAGAAGTTAGACCAAAAAGAAGAGATTGACAGTTGCCAATCTGAAATCTTTCGTGGCTGTCACAGATAATATTTTATGTTATGTCTCAGGACTAGAGCTTCGAGAAGCCGCGTTGGAAACATTTCCGTCGCGCCTTGTGTATGTTTCAGGCTTAATTCTAAAGCCGAAAATTTAGACGCGGCTTTTGGAAAGGTAGATTCATATTACACTGTACGATTGGCCGGCCGTGCGAATTGTTTCATACAACTAACTATACTGCAGCTCATTAAGAGAACTCTCGTGTGAAACATACTCATAGAGAGAGATGCGTGATGTTTCGACCGCACAAATCGGCGTTTGGTATAATTTTAAATTTTTTTTTAAAGTAATCAATATTTGTTATCAAAATTAAAACATTTGAAAATTATTAATAATAATGCTTTCAAATGTGTTTCATTTGTTTAAAAAATATTAATTAGTTTTTCATAAATTAACGCATCAAATTAAGCGATAAGGCCGCCATTTGTACCTATTAGGCCGGTACGGTCTAACGTGAATCCACCTTAATGTCGCTAATTTTCGATTCTCTTTATTCTTCCACACTTGCACATTGTTTAACGTTAACAGGCTCTAAGCTGCAATTTCACATAAATTGTTAACACAGTTTAGCGAGTATACAGTTTGGAAACGGCCATGCATTGCGGGATAAGCGGACTTACAAGTCCTACTCGGTAAACTATGCAAATATATATGTTTCTGAACTGTATAACAGCTAAGCTGAGATTGTAACGCACCTTTGGTACTATAAACGAAATAGAAAAAACGTAATTATCAACGTAGTAAAGCAAACTAAGCTCAATTTTTATTATTACTATAAAAAGTCTATTTTATTATATTTTATCGGTAACAATGAAATTCAATTTGTTAAAGTATCTAAAAACATGGGCAGTTTCTTTATTTTGAAAATAACTAATTTACATATTATTGATAATGATATTATGATCATGTCAAACGCCGTGACATATTTTGTCAGTTATTTGTAGTAAAAGTAAGCGTCAAAAACGCTTACTTTTATTAAAAAGTCGTACAATCTTTTTTTCTTAGCTGTCTTAAAAGGTAAACAAATTGCAAAAACTTCTTGGAGAAACGCGTAAGCGACGTCAACGTCTAAAGCGCCAGGAAAATAAGGTTTTTCCTGTCGCTTTAGACGTTCTTGTATTTGTACTTTTACTTAAATTATGGCTTCATTGTAAGTTCCCGGTAAGAACGTTGCCGTGCACAGCGCGTCGCTTACGCGTTCCTGCAAGAAGGGACTTATTGGGCTTTTAAGACAGCTAAGGTAAAACAGATGTGTCCTAATAGTCGCATTCTATTAGGACGAGGCCTTTGTTCGAGCCAGAGAAGTTTGTAAGTAAATTTTGCTTCAAGCTCGGCTATAGGCTGCTCAAATGGACAGCTCGCTCGAAACTTAATGTAAAAATAATAATAATAAAGAAACTGCCTTTAAAATAATAATAATTTCAGCACGAAGTTGATACATACCGCTCTTTCACCCCCCCGTACCAAAGTTGTGAAATGACAATAATTATTTTGAAATTCTCATAATTTTTTTTAAAATTTTAATCATAATCATAAGACCGTAATACCGTTTTGTTTAATGTAACTTATTGCCCTAAGTGTGATTGCTGCAACTTCGAAATTTCGTGCCAATACTATAATATTATGTATGTAATAATTTCCGAACGTTAAAAAAAAATTGCAATTTTTTTTGTACAATAATAATAATTATGAAATATGTTGCTGATGAATTGTGTATTGATTTTAAAATTGTTTAACTGTATAAAAATGAATTTTTTTCTCGTCCACTTTTTGACGTAAATTTTAGCGAGACAATCATACTCAGTACAGCTGTGCTTGGTACTTGACTTCATTTTCAATACATATTTATCGGCAAATGTTTTTGTACAAATAAAATCAAAAGGTCATGGGTGTATTACGTCACAGTATAATCAAGATGGAGATGGACTTAGTATAAAATGTAAAGTTTTACTTTTTTTCTACCAAATCGCTGTAAACTTGGTGGGTGGCGAATGAATTGAAACTGGGTCCATTTTTTCATAGAAAATAATGCGAATATACCTATACTGATTTCAAATATATTTTTAACGGACTTACGGTAGTTTTTAATATCAAATTGTTTTCAAATTATCCTGAATTATGTTGTATACTATCTCTAATTTAGGTTCTAAAATAGCTACCTACCCTTGCTACTCTTTTCCGTAGGGAGCATTGTAACAGAGATAGGAATAGATTTATTATGGTGTATCGTCAGATAATTCTGTGGAGAAAAGTTTGTAAAACATTCGAAAATATGTACTTACTTGTGACTATAAAAATCGAAGCAAGAACTTTGATTTTAACAAAGCGTAACGTTGTATGTTTTCGATAAGAAATTAAGGATAATTGCAATACAATTTGATTTTGAAACAAACCTTATCAAGTCTTATAAGTGCGTTAAAAATCTGTTTCTCTATAAATTAGACCAAAGCCAAATAGAGAGTATTTTTGGATGTCTCCATCAAAAGTTAAAATGTTACTGCACAGATATTTCGACATGTTGTATATTTTTTTCAACTAAATTTTGAGGTTACCCCGTGGCCCACCGTACACTAACGGAAAAATTATACCTAATATGTCATCACTTCAATAAAATCATGATCATTGATCATGAAGGCACTCTATAAGAGAAAACGAAAGAATATCAGTGCCGCAATACACCCATGGTCCCATCAATCCTGGCCTCATTGTGACAAACGACAAACCTCGATATTGTGTGAGTGCGTGTAAGTTTTTGGTATTTTTGGATGTGAACCTACAGATATCCCTAGCGGTAAGATTCAATATTTGGAGATATTTTATTACTTTGCATTTTTTTATTAAACTCTTGCTAAACTTTGACGCGTTTGATTTTTTCCATAGATTACTTAACTATATTTATTTATTAGTAAGTAAACTGAATTCACAGGGGCGAAGTAGCGGGAAATTCAACTATTTCCTTTGGAAATTTGTTCGGAAAGAGAATCAGCGTGGCATCAGAGGGCGCTACAATTGCCATACTTTGCATACTATAGCGCGTTAGTTCATTGTTTGGTCACGCCCCGATTCTCTTTTTGAACAGATGTATTCTAAATTTGAACAGGCTTTATACATTTTATTAATTCCACTCGACCTCCGGATATCGCCTAGTTATACTTACCTGTAATCTATGGCCTAGGTCAAATGTATAAAAATCTATGAAATGCGTTTTCACATTGGACGGCGATGGATTCAGTTTCACCGTCATCCGGTACATTTGATCTGCCACTGCAATGCCGTGCTCTTGCCGGCCAATACAAAAACTCCCATAGACTAGGTAGAGAGTAGTATGCTCCTTGTCTATAGACATTTCTCACTACCTGTAAAGTGAGTTTTTTTTTCCATTAAATCGCAGGTCGTATGATAGAAAATAAAATTATAGATTTGACTTTTCACCTGTAAAAACCTTGTCTTATAATATAATAGGTGTAAAAAAAAATAAAATAGTTTGTTAGAATATATAATCAAGTTATTTCCTAAACTACAGATCTAACAAAAGGGCTAACACCCAGAGCGGTAAAGCCAGTTAAAAAAAAGTTCAATCGACTTGTTAAAACTTGTTCAACCGAGCCTCAATCGAGCAGAGGAAAAGTTGGTGGTCACACCTACCCGCATTAAAAAAATAAATTAGCACTTTTTCCATTTAACAAAGTAGTTTTTAATTATTTTTTCGTGCAAGATGCAACGCGGCAATGGTTCGTCCGGAGCAGGGGAGAGAAGAAAGGCGCGTTCGTTGAAAAGACGTGAGTAATTTTCTTTTTTTTAATACTTAATGTCTGTGATAGAGTTCTCGGAAGCGAGGGTCAAACTTGTGCACAAATTCCGTGCGATGTGGATGCGAATCGCGAATGTACGATTCGCAATGGATTGAACCAAGTCTCTGAGCCGTACCTACTTATGCCATGAGACATGGTCGCTAACTATGGGCCTCATAAGAAAGCTCAGAGTCACTCAGAGAGCTATGCTCGGAGTTTCTCTACGCGATCAAATCAGAAATGAGGAGATCCGTAGAAGAACCAAAGTCACCGACATAGCTCAACGGGTTGCGAAACTGAAGTGGCAATGGGCGGGGCACATAGTTCGGAGAACCGACGGACGTTGGGGTCCCAAGGTGCTAGAATGGCGACCTCGCACCGGAAAACGCAGTGTTGGCAGACCCCCCACTAGGTGGACCGACGACATCAAAAGAGTCGCAGGGAGTCGCTGGATACAGGCGGCACAAGACCGTGGCGTGTGGAAGTCTCTACAAGAGACCTATGTCCAGCAGGACGAATGGATCGAACGTCTCGTCGTTCACTGCTGGACATAGGTAGCGAC